>JAWPHD010005430.1:35000-163884 GCA_037043455.1 Cyrtodaria siliqua | reverse complement strand
AAATCTAGATATTATTGTGAAAGTAGATATACATATCGAACAGGAAATGTAGCATTACGTGATCCCGCCTTAATTCCATTAAGCTATGGAAAGCTTATATAAGCAGTATTTTATAACGGACATTTCGATAATAAAACACGTTTATAAACATTTTTAACAAAAAAGTGCGATAACCTGTTTAAAAGTACCTATTAAATGTTTTAATTGTACATATGCAAACTTTTCAAGCCGAAATTAAGGTCTTATTTCATACCCCAGTCAACCCCGTTTTCGCTTCTTGGAGAAGGGGTTGGATGGGGTATGAAAGTTAATACTCGGACCATGTAATGATTAAAGGACCACAGTCAACCACAAACAGCACAAAAACAAAAAACAACTGCAAAGATGAATAAAAGGCAAGATATGACATCACAAACATAAATGGTTGACAATAGGGCTACCACCTTGGTACGGTCAGTGCAAAAAAGGCCGCTGGGGATTTAAACCAGGTTCTATGATGCACTATACCTCACGCTTACCCTATTGTGATCACAATACACGGGACAGTGTAAATGAAGATATCCCCGCAGGTTATAATCTTTAACAAACAAGGCAGCATTAATAGGCAATATAAATAAAACACATAAATGATCATGTATTTATAATATAAAAAAATATACTTGGATAGTAAACGGAAACCCAGTCGACGATGTCGATAATGTGGTTAAAGGTTATAGCTAGGGACCAAAACCCAGGTTTTAGGACCCAATCTAGACACGCCGGACAAAAACAACAAACTTTACTCAAATGTATGTTATATTGTCCCCATATTTTTAAAGGGTCCAGGACGGTTCGTGAATCCCTAAATGTAGTTTTTGGGGTTAAAGAGTTGAAAAAAAATAACTAAAACTGCTGATTTCTGGAATAATTCAATAAAAATATATTTTAATGCTGCTCATTGTTTTATTTACGCATTTAAGTGTAATGATATATTTCTATGAAATAATAAATAAATAAAGGGATAAATATGGGTCTTTAGGCAAAAAATATGGAAAAAAAAATAGCACAAAACACACTTAAACCTGCTAATTTCTAGAATAGTTCAATAAAAAAATATTTCTTTAGCGTTTCTCTTATTTTCCTTTTAGAATATTAGGTATAATGATATTTTATACATTTCGTCATAGTTTTAAAAGGGCCCCCCAAAGGTTCCTGAATCCCTAAATGTATTTGTTTTGGGAAATGAAAAATGGAAAAATAAATTAAAATGCTGATTTCTGGAATAATTAAAGAACAGTATATTTTAAATGCTTAATCATTATTTTATTTACACATTTAATTATGATATATTTCTATGAAATAATAAATAAAGGGACAAATATTGGTCTTTTGGCAAAACAAATGAAAAAAAAAGAACCAAAACTGCTGATTTCTGAATGTTTCAGAAAGAATGTTTTTTAGCGTATCTGTATTTTATTTTACCATATTAAGTATAAAAATATTTTATACATTTCGTCTTAGGTTTGTAAATCCCTAATGTATTTTTTTAGGTTCGAACATTTAGAAAATAACTAAAACTGTTGATTTCTGCAAAAAACATACATATTAAATGCTTATTCATTATTTAATTTATTATTATGAAATGTCAGAATATTCCTAATGTCCTATATCACTCTCCGTGTAATGATACCTTTCTTGTAATAATATGTACTACTAAATAAATAAATAAATAAATAAATAATGGATACATGTGGGTCTTTTGGCAAAATAAAATAATAATAATAACAAAGAACTAAACTGCTGATTCTGCAATAATTCAATAACAAATATATTTGTTTTAGTTTCCGATATTTACTGTGTTTAAATCTATTTGTAAGAGGGGAACATTAGATATAAAAAAGATATAAATAACGCCATCTTGGGTGCGGTCTTTTGAGTAACATGACAGGTGTGGCTTGTACACGTATATATGTATTTATATGAAACTGCTGAGTATATGTTCTGTACAAAAATGTAGGTGTGGTCTTACATGACAGATGCGACCTGAATCTGTGTAATGGGTAATTTGAAGCCCGCAACTGTAGTTCTTTGTAACATTATAGGTATAGCCTGTATCTGTATGAGATTGGGCTACATGAAGTCTTCTGACTTTATGTTTGTCTGTACAATACGTGGGTATGGTCTTTCGTGTAACATTACAGGTATAGCCTGTATTTGTATGAGTGTGAGCTACTTGAATCCTTCTTACTCTGTATGTTTTCTTCTGTACAATATGTGGGTGTATATTTACATGTATGGTATGGCCTTTATCGGTATGAGTGCGAGTAGCTTAAAGCCTTCTGACACTATGTGTATGTATGCTTAAGTGTCACATGACAGGTATGGATTGTTTCTATAATGAATGTTTGTAGCTTTAAACTCACTGTATCAATGTTCTGTACAATAAGTGGTGTAGCATGATAGGTATGGCCTAAATCTGTATGAGTAAGGGCTACTTGAAGACTTGTCGCAGATTTGTTTTTATTTTGCTATGAAGGGATTTCATGTTGAGTCTTTCACCAGATACCCAGGCAGATGTTATTGAAGCTTTTAATGACACCTCTCGGTATCTGGATGACATACTGAACATTGACTACCCTTTTTTTTCCAGCTATGGTTCATAATATTTATCCTAAAGACTTCGGCTTAATAAAGAAAATATATCTGATAATAACGCTTTTTCTTGATTTAGAACTCTCGATTGAAAATGGTAAAATAATTAGCACAATCTATGACAAGAGAGATGATTTTAATTTTGACATTGTTAATTATCCCCACTTGGATGGGGATGTTCCCCGAGCAATTCTTATGGGGTGTATCTGTCTCAACTTATTCCTTTTTGTAGAGCTTGTACTTTTGTATAACTAAAAAGCTACTCAATCAGGGTTGACCGTTACCATAAACTTCGTAAAACCTTTGCAAAATTTTATTATCGTAACCCTGATCTTCTTTCCAAATATAAATGTAATTTAAGGACTCTTCTGCGACAAGGACTATCACAACCTGACTTCTATGGTGATGTGATTTATAAACTTCGTAAGATTCTTGGTCATGATCACTTTCATACTATCTTTGTTAAACTTGTTAAAAAGTTTATCGAAAGAGGTTAGACCCTATCATTTTGCAACGTACTGCATGCTTGGTGGTGACCTTTTACAGTTCGCCACTATGCTTTCCTCTTTAATTGTCGATGACGGACAGGCTGTGGACCCTATGATGACGCCTACCTAAACCCATTGGGACGGTGGCGTTTGATGTTTGTCCATGATCTTTCTTGTCGTGCTCTTAATGGTGTATTCTCTTACTGCTCTGCTTCTGCCAAGTCAGTGAGTACCTTCACTGTGGCTTTCTAGCTATTGTTTTTTGTATTATATTTACACGAGCATATTTGCATTTTACTTATATTGCCTATTGATGCTGCCTTGTTGGTTAGAGATTAGATCATGGCGGGGATTTCTTTATTTACACTGTCCTGTTTTAATGGGATGACTAGTAGGGTAAGTGTGAGGTTTGGTGCACCCTAGAACCGGTTTAAACCCCCAGTGGCCTACTTTGCCACTGACCGTTCCAAGGCGGTAGCCCTATTGTCAACCCTTTTGTGTTTGTGATGTCGTTTGCATTTTTATTACTTTTGCCTTTTCGTTTGTCTGTTTGCGTATTTGTTTTTGTGTTTGTGGTGACAGTCGTCCTTAAATGCTGCTTTCCCTGTCCGATATTTTTATCCTTCTTCTGAAAGCTATGTTCTGTACAATACATGGGTGTATACTTACGTATAAATTGACATGTTTGTCCTATATTGGTACGCGTATGGGCTACTTGAAACATTCTGACTCTATGTTCTATACAATACATGGGTGTTGGACTTACATGACTGGCAGGTATGGCCTGTATATATGTATAAGTGTGGGTAACTTGAATCCCACTGTCTCAATGGTGTGTCCAATATATAGTTGTATTCTTACATATACATGACAGGTATGGCCTTAGCTGTATGAGTGTGGGCAACTTGAAGCCTTCTGTATTTACAAGTCTTTTCTTTACCATACGTGAGTATATACTTAAGTGTTACACACTGAAATAGCATGTATCTGTATGAGTGTAGGTAGGTGCCCGCTTCCTCTTGTTTCAGTACAATATGCGGGTGTATCTTTTTGGCGAGGGCAGCTTGAAACCTTCGCATTTTTGTTCCTACAATATGTGGCTTTATAGTTACGTGTAACATAACAGGTATGACCTGTATCTGTACGAGTGTGGCTAGCCTGAAGACCGCTGCCTCTACGTTCAGTACAATACGTGTGTCTGCGCAACTTGAAACCTTAGACCTGCATCTGTGTTTCGTACAATGCATGGCTATTCTAAATAGTTAACAGGACAGGTATTGCTCTGCCTGCTTGGGTGGCGAGCGACTTGAAGCCCACTGCCTCTATGGTCATCTGTATAATATATGGTTATATATTTTAGTGTAACATGACAGGTAAGGCCAAGTATCTGTACGAGTGTGGGTAGTTTGAAGCCTGCTGCCTCCACGTTCTGTGCAATATGTGGGTGTGCGCAACTTGAAGCCTTCTGCATCTATGTTCTTATGTGTTAACATGACATGTATAGATGGCATGTATCTGTTTGGTTGTGGGCAACTTGAATCCTATTGCCTTTTTGTTTCGTACAGTACGTGGGTATATGTATATGTGTTAACTGATAGGTAATGGCCTATATCTGAGTTAGGACAACTTTGAAGCCCTATGTCACTATGTTCCTTTGAAAAATACGGGGGTATATACTTCATGTAAAAAGACAAGTATGGCCAGTATTTGAATGAGTGTGGGTAACTTGAAGCACACTGCCTCTACGTTCTGTACAATATGTAGGTGTGGGCATTTTGAAGCTTTCTGCATATATGTTCCGTACAATACGTAGGCATTCTTATATGTTTACATGACAGACATGGCTGTTTGCGTCGGGTAACTTAAAGCACAATGTTTTTTGTGTAAGACATACTTAATAGTGTATTGCTATATTTAAGCATTTGGATGGTGGCCATTTTGTGGATTTTGTGGCCATCTTCTTTGGGGATAAGCATAATTAAGAATATATTGCTGTCTTGAAGCATTTTGATTTTTCAATATGCTGAAAAATAGAGGAACTTACATCTAAGCCAAAACCAAAATAAAACATTTCTGGGTAAATCGTCTTTGGGTTAAGCCATAATTAAGAATATATATGCTGTCTTGAAGCATTTGGATGGCGGCCATTTTGAAATGTGCTAAAAATAGTAACAGAATGACCTGTGACCTTGGAGACCCCTTTCGATTTTCAAGTTAGACTACCAACTACTATCTCAGAAGGTTTGGTGTTTTTGTCCTCTCTGTCTACATCTGACCATTTTGATCCCTAGCTACTAAGCTAACCTTAACAGTGAACCTGTTATCGACATGGGAACGTACCTCACAACCATACATAAAACATGATTGGAAGAGATCTCATAAATATGGAAAAGAAAATAGTCACTCATATAAACAATATGAATAACACATAACAGAGGAAATAGAAAACAAAATGTTATATTGAAAATACCTCCAACATTAGTTTCTGCGTTCCACTGTCAAGAAATCTAATAATTCTGTCTAACTAATGAACTGTTCATATTTTGCTCAAATCCAAGATTCAAACATCCAATTCCGATACTTTGTTCAAATCCTGTTTTCACAGAAACCAGGCAATTATTAAATTGTTCAGTTGTACATATATCTGAGATGCTTTCTGTCTTAGCAAACTAAGTCACACATTCTGAGTCGGTAGACAACTATGTGTTAGTATTTACTCGGGAAATTCTGAATTTTACTTCTTTTTCTATTTTCAAAGTCGTCTTTAACTACTCCGGAAAATAAAATATTTTCATCTTTCTTCTCTTTCCACGCCATTTCTAACTCTACTAGTGGCATTCTCTCGCACAGTCTATCAATATTAACTAGTTTTCTTTTATTATATCCCCGCAAAGTGTGGGGGTGTGTGATACTGATTCAGCTTGTCCGTCCATCCGTCTGCGCGTCTGTCGTAGACGCAATTCTTGTCAGGGCTGTTTCTCATTACTCCTTGAAGTTCTTAGAATTTTGCGAAACTAGCTTGGAAGTATCAATATCGATTGGACATGCGCATACGATCATGACGTTCCGTTTTCCACTGATTTATGCCCTTTGTATTTCCAACATATATATATATAATGCAAAATTCTTGTCCGGGCTATTTCTCTAAAACTCCTTGTTAGCTTTATTGAAACTTGTTAGGAAGTATCAATATCAATGAGGAGATGTGCATACTGTCATGACGCTCCGGTTCAATAATTTTCCACTGAGTTATGCCCTTTTTATATTTAATGCATTTCATACTAGGTAGTCAAATAGAAAATTCTTTGCTACAAAGCATCAATATCAAGTGGAGATGCGCATATTGTCGTGACGTTCCGTTGGATATTTTCACTCAGTTATGGCCCTTTGTATTTTTAATGCATTTCATACTTGGTACTCAAATAGAAAATTCTTGTCCGGGCTTTTTCTCTATAATATATGCTTATATATCTTATAGAAACAAAGTCTTGTATGTTTACACGCCCCTCCCTCCACCACACACCTCAACAAGTTGCAAGCGGGGGTATTTGTCCGCCACCGACTACAGTTCTAGTTTCTAATTGGTTCTTCCCGCACATTTCTTCGCAGTTCCACGTCAAGTATTGATAAGTAGTACACTTACACCTGTCACATGCAGGTATGACATCTTCATTTATATAATATCTATGGCACGTACTTAGCGTTCGTCTATGAGTTGTTGATAGATTTTCTATTGGTGTATGTTTGGACAGTTACTGTGGAAAGCAATTCATTGTGCCGTTTTGGACTTACGGTCGCATTGCGTACTGGTGCTGTGATTCATCTATGGCACCATTTATCTCCTCTTTATTCTATTTGCCCAAATACAATTTTTAGAACGAGAAGTTTGGCATAAGGGCTGGCATACTGCCAGAATCGATGTAAATAAGTTGCTCATCCTTGTTAAATGAAATGATGTGTACTAATTCAAATGGGTTCCTTGATGGTTGTTGTTTTAGGAAGCTCACAGCGGTGAGTAAGATTCCTTCCTAGGAACTCGTCAAAGATGAAATCTGAGTTGGCAAATACAACAAGAATATGCTGCAAATTGGCATGAATACCGTTGTCTTTAAATGATAAACCGTATAGAAACAAAAACATTGACTGAGGTTTATACATATTGACCGGGGTTCATACATGTTGAACTGGGTTCATACATATTGACTGGGGATCATAAATATTGACTGGGGTTTATACATATTGAACGGGGCTCATACATGTTGACTGGGGTTCATACATATTGACTGGGGTTCATAAATGTTGACTGGGGTTTATACATATTGACCGGGGTTCATACATGTTGACTGGGGTTCATACATATTGACTGGGGTTCATACATGTTGACTGGAGTTCATAGATAGTGAATGGGGTTCATACATGTTGTCTTTTTTTATAATTCCAGATAAAATATGGTTGACTGTATTGAAATTTGAATTTTGCGGCGTTAAACCACTGATATACTCTCTCAAATATCAACATTTCATTACTGGTTAATTCGTTTTTAAAAAAAATCCTTTGTTGTTGTTTTACTCACAAATGCATTGAAATGAAACTAAATGTTAAGTTTTAGACGGTTTAACGTCACATGACTGCATATGCGACGGGTTATGCATCATTTAATAGTCGCAAATGTTTAAACGTCAATCAATCGGATCTTAAGATTGTTGGCATGTGTGTTAAATAGGTTTTCAACTCATCTAGAGCTTATGCATATTATTCGTAACGTTAAACCGGACTGAGTTGAAGTAATGAAATAGTGTTCGGTTGTAAGGAACAAACAGGCGTCTGTTGAAGCGTATATAAATGTTGGTAAACTGTAATATGGTACAGGGTAAGTAAAATGAAACAATGTGTATGAATCTAAGTAACCTAATATTTATTTAGAGTATACAGTAGTATAAGGTTGACCTTTATAACCTGGCGACGATATCTTTATTTACACTGTCCCGTTTTGTTGGGATGACAATATGGTATAAGTGAGGTTTGGTGCACCCGAGAACCTGATTTAACTCTCGGCGGCCTTTTTTACCACTGACCTATCCATGGCGGTAGCCCTATTGTCAACCATTTTATGTTTGTGATGTCATATTTTACCTTTTATTAAATTGTGTAGTTCATGTTTTGCCTTTAATTGAATTGTGTAGTCATGTTTGTGGTTGACAGTGGACCTTGTATGTGGCATTTCCTGTTCGACTTATATATAAACTTTTACAGAAAATAACTGTGCAAATCGATACATATAACAGCACTCGACACAAAGCTGTAATTGATCTAACGACAGGTGCCGCAGATTCCAGTTTATTACACACACCGGATCTAGGTTGGTCTTGTAAATAAGTTATGACCTAAGGCACATGCGAAACATAAAATGATCATAATTCACCACAGAAACAGAAATAATGCTCACATTTGCCAAAACGGATGTTCTTAATCTTAAGTTTAACCGAGAAATTAACTTGTTTTCAGTATTTGCTTGTTGGCAACCATTTATAAACCATTTAGAAACATTAAAGGGAAGACAAATAAGTTACATGAAATATCCGTTAATTCAAAACAAATAAAAAAAATGAGATATAGGGTCCACAGCGTACAAACGCAATGGCATCTAGGTCCGCACTGTACTACAAACAAGAAGCAATATTTAATTAATTATACAATGAAAAAGACAAGTTACAACTGAAAGGGTGGTGAAGACCGTTTACCGAATTGGAACGGTCAGTAGGCAATAAGGCCTACAGATTAGCGTGTGTACATAATCCTCGCTATTATCCTGTCTTCAGCGCAAAAATAAACAAGACAGTGTAAACAAAACTACATCCCATCAAAAGGAATTCTCTAACAATAAAGTCCACATCCAGAGACACTTACAAAAAGAAACACTAAGCTGTTGTTGCAAAGCTATATACAATACAAAATAAGAAACATCTCAAGATGTTTCCATAATTGCACTGAACAGCCACAGCAGTTGCAGCCAAAGAAACAAGAGGCCCAAGAGGGCCTGTGGACGCTCTACTGGCTAAAACAGTCATAGATTTAGATAGATATAGCTAGACATAGCTCTCTTCTCCTATAGATTTAACAAAGGAAAATACAATATAGCATTTTTCAACAAATCAAGGGCCATAACTCTGTTATTACTAACAAGATCTAGCTGGCTTTCGAAATTGTCCAAGATTTCATTGATATACCGTGCTTTGCACAACTCGACATCATACTGAGGCTTCCTGCCAAATTTCGTAGAAATCCAACAAGCCGTTTAAGAGGAGTAGCGCCATCAAGAAATTAAAAAAAATAATGTCAAACGGCCATAACTCCGTCAAAAATCAGCGAACTGGAACAAAAGCGTGATATGCACAACTAGACAACTAGACATCTTACCGATGCTTCCTGCCAAGTTTCGTCGAAATTCAAGAAGGCATTTAGGATGAGTAGCGCCGACCAGAAATTTTAAAATAAGTGTCAAGTAATTAAAAAGATAAATGAAAAAATTAAAAAAAAAAAAATGATATTCAAATCAATCAAAATAAAAAAAACAAAAAAAAATTAATAAAAAAAAAAAAAAAAAAAATAAAAAATTTGAAACAATTTAAAAAAAAATGAAATAAAAATATTGAAATTGAAAAAAAAAAAAAAAAAAAATTAAATTAAAAACAATTTTTTTTAAAAAGAACTGTCACACCCAGGGGGCGTCCAAATTTGACACCAGGGTCACCATTTGAACAAACTTGGTAGAAGACCATAAGCTTATAGCAAATGCAAATTATTAAACCTCTTGCTCTTGCAGTTTCAGAGAAGAAGATTTTTGAAGTTTTTCCCTATACATGTCTATGTAAAACATGTGAACCTTGGGGCGGGGTCAAAGGTGACCCGAGGGTCACCATTTGAACTAACTTGGTTAAGGACCCTAAGCTTATAACAAATGAAAAATATTAAACCTCTGGCTCTTGCAGTTCCAGAGAAGATGACTTTTTTCAGTTTTTCCCTATACAAGCATTTATGTAAAACTGTGACCCCCGGGCCGGCCAGATGTGACCCCAGGGTCACCATTTGAACAAAATTGGTAAAGGACCATAAGCTTATAGCAACAGCAAAATATTAAACCTCTGGCTCTTGCAGTTTCAGAGAAGAAGATTTTATAAGTTTTTCCCTATACATGTCTATGTAAAACATGTGACCCTTTGGGCGGGGCCAAATGTGACCCCAGGGTCACCATTTGAACAAACTTGGTAAAGGACCATAAGCATATAATAAATGTAAAATATCAAACCTCTGGCTCTTGTAGTTTCCGAGAAGAAGATATTTAAAAAAAAAAATCCTATATAAGTCTATGCAAAACTGTGACCCTCGGGGCGGAGACAAATTTGAATCCAGGGTCACCATTTGTTTGAACAAACTTAGTAGAGGACCATAAGCTGATGCTACATGTAATACATGAGAGCTCTCAGCCTCACAGTGCCATGTGGTTCCAGAGAAGAAGATTTTTTTCAGTTTTTCCCTATACAAGCCTATGTAAAACTGTGACCCCCGGGGTGGAACAAATGTAACCCCTGGGTCACCATTTGAACAAACTTGGTAGCGGACCACAAGCGTATAGCAAATGCAAAATATTAAACCTTTGGCTCTTGCAGTTTCAGAGAAGAAGATTTTTTAAGTTTTTCCCTATACATGTCTATGTAAAACATGTGACCCTTGGGGCGGGGCCAAATGTGACCCCAGAGTCACCATTTGAACAAACTTGGTAAAGGACCATAAGCTTATAATAAATGTAAAATATCAAACCTCTGGCTGTTGTAGTTTCCGAAAAGAAGATATTTTAAGAAAAAATCCTATATAAGTCTATGTAAAACTGTGACCCTTGGGGCGGGGGCAAATTTGACCCCAGGGTCACCATTTGAACAAACATAGTAGAGGACCATAAGCTGATGCTACATGTAAAACATGAGAGCTCTGTGCCATGTGGTTCCAGAGAAGAAGTTTTTTCAATTTTTCCTTATACAAGCCTATGTTAAACTGTGACCCCCGGGGTGGGGCCAAATGTGACCTCTGGGTCACCATTTGAACAAACTTGGTAGAGGACCACAAGCTTATAGCAAATGCAAAATATTAAACCTCTGGCTCTTACAGTGTCAGAGAAGAAGATTTTTTAAGCTTTTCCCTATACATGTCTATGTAAAACATGTGACCCTTGGGGCGGGGCCAAATGTGACCCGAGGATCACCATTTGAACAAAATTGGTAAAGGACCATAAGCTTATAGTAAATGCAAAATATCAAACCTCTGGCTGTTGTAGTTTCCGAGAAGAAGATGTTTTCCTATATAAGTCTATGTAAAACTGTAACCCCCGGGGCGGGGACAAATTTGACCCCAGGGTCACCATTTGAACAAACTTAGTAGAGGACCATAAGCTGATGCTACATGTAATACATGAGATCTCTGTGCCTTGTAGTTTCAGAGAAGAAGATTTTTTAAAGTTTTTTCCTATATGTCTATATGAAAAACATGCAAAACCTCAATTAACAACTTTTGGACCCCCGGGGCACAGCCATTTTTGAACCCTGGGACTTTATTTGAATAAACTTGATAGTCTAGGCATTGGTGATCATTTTAAAAGAAAAACTGTTGAAATCTGTTTAGCGGTTCTGTAGAAGAAGATTTTTTAAGGTTTCGATTATATATGGTAATGGCAGCCATCTTGGATGTAGCGCTGACCTAATTTTAACAAATCTAAAAAACATTCATCTTAGGATCATTCATGTGAAATTTGGTCAAAATTAGCCAAGCGGTTTCTGAGGAGAAGTCGTTTGAAGAAAAGTTAACGGACCACGGACGGACGACGGCCGACAGATGACGGAAGACGGACAACACACCATCCCATAAGCTCTGCTGGCCCTTGGCCAGTAGAGCTAAAAAACAATCTAGGGTACGACTAGAAAACCCGAGGCCGAAAGCTCATGCACCTACCTCACTTGGTCTGGGTTTCAGTAGGTGCAATCATTGAGCCCCAAGAGGTTGTCCATCTGGAAGAAAGTATACAAATCATTGTATGTATGTTTATACATTTACATGTATGTATTCAAGCTTGTATAAACTAAACCTTGCCATACAACTAGCTACAGAAAATGATAATACATGTGTTAGATATTTATTATTTTTATCGAGAAGCCGTCAATCATACAGTGTATGGAAAATAAATATGTTATGATTTGGACTTCTTTTTTCAATTTTTTTTAATATTATATATCTGCACTGCTAGGCTAGTCTCGTCTATGTTGGTGTGTTAAATATCCGTTGTTAGCGCTCATAATTATTTTGTTAACGCGATATCAATCATCCGATTTTTTTCAACAAATTCGACAATGATCAAACTTGACGCATGCGTAATTATTCCAAAATAAAAAGGTTACGTCATGCAATTTCGGATGTGAATGTGGATCCCATATGCGCCTGAAACTTGCAGAATCGACTCAGGCCAGCTGACCCCTAATCTGTCCTCAATAAGAGCTTATATACAGAATGCGAATGCCGTGATTCAGAATGAACTGTCCTCAGACTTCAAGTTGGCAAATCTCTGAATATCAATAAACTTACATGAGACAACCAAGCAGAGAAAATGGTTTAATTTTCCAAACACATATATATACTGACGAGATAAAGAAACGCCTCATCGGGAATTTCCGCTATATATTGTATATACCGCACACTTAATGCCACATTATATTCCAAAGAAATCCCAAGATGTTTTGTAAAACAAAGTTGCAGTTGGTTAGAGAAAGGACACAACTGTGATGTTGTAGACGTTTTAATCACAGTACACTTTATAACAAGAAATTCATAAATATTGAAGTTCCTCTTTGAAAAATTGACTATTTTAGTACTGTATTTAACGTAAAGAGTTTGCAGAAATTTGCATCCTAAGTTTGCTCACACGCTTGAGCCAAACAGATACTCTGCCAATAATCAAACTTTGAAGAAATACTATTTGCTGTGTTTTGTGTTGTTTTAGTATTTTTCCGAAAAGAAAGGTCTTACGTAGCCATGTACCATTCGATTAACAGCAGCATAGTGTACATACAGTATATAGCGGAAATTCCCGATGAGGCGTTTCTTTATCTCGTCAGTATATATTTACAAGCAACTCAGTATCATTCAAATTTCACAAAATGTAAAAGTAAGACACTTCGTTGGGTAGATACCACCATTACATAACATAATTCTGCAATATTTTGTTCCTTCTGTTAAATCAGTTCTGACCGATAGGTCACTAATTATAACATATGACAGCATCCACGTTTTATAATAACGATTATTACTAGTTCGCAAAATAACGGCAGCATTCGCGTTTTCTTTCAACTTGTCACCATCTGTGATTTATAAAAATGTTGTTGTTTTAATGCCCAGGCTACTTGATAAAGCAGCAATTTGTGTGGATTTGCGGCTTCCTCAACTAAAATTTAAAAACGTGCTACCTAAATGTTGAGTGTTTTTCATGCTTTAAATGCCCCGCCCCAACCATTTTTTGCTTGTATGTCCAATATATAGGCCCTTAAGACAGAAATATTTTAAACCTTACTTTTGCAGATGGCCCACGATAAACAAATTTGATGCATTAATGTCTAATAACTCGAATAGAACAATTATAAACTTATCAAAATATGTTTATTATGCATTTAAATTTCTTTACCACATTTCAACCTTTTTTCCATATAGAAAAAAAGAAAGAAAATAAAGCTATAACACTTTTCTGTAAATTTAAATGTAGATTTTGTATGCCTTTTTTTTTTCTCTTATTTTTTACATATTTCTTTGATGTTCTCACTGTATTGTATATGTATTGTGTGTAGGCTATAAACGTTGTACTGAATGTTTAATGCTGAATAAAGTTATAATTACATGTATATATGTTTGCTGTTGCACCCTAAGCTCTTTAGGTTTTAAGATTCCTCCGTTAAATTGGTTCGTTTCAAATAAGCAGAGAACTTAGAAATAACTTATATTATATGGTGGCTATAGCTTTGTTCACACTTTTGCACTATTTTGCATTTTTTTTGCACTCTACTTGGTATTATTATATATAAGCCTAAATACACCAGTTAGACGTTTTATTTATTTATTACAATAAACACATAATTACATTTTATTGATTATATTTCACTAATAACTTGCCTGATTTTCTAATGGTATGTGCTTAAAACGACATCTCATCTTTTCTGATTACTTTTTGGTCATCCCACGCCATCTGGATAGACAAAGATCTACTTATTTACTTTAAACATTATCTAGAGATGTTGTATATCCTGTTAACACTTTAGCTAAATTACCAAAAATAATAGTGCAAGTCATACCTTCTTTCATTTTTTTGGATTATTTTTATAACGTATGCGGATGAAAAAAAAATCCTTTTTACTATATATAAGTGGATTCGTCCGTTATATTCTTGAATTGTAACCGAGCACACTACTTGGAGTTAGAACACATATATTTGTTTTCTTATTCTATAGATTTTACTTAATCTGGGAGAAGGGCTCTTTGCCATTACATTAACTTAAAATGGTCAACCTTTGGATTTTAGTGCTGGTCTGTGTTGTGGGAAGACTTGGAATATCTACAGGAAACCCTATCAGTGATGTCAATGATGTGGTTTACGACAACGATAACCTAGGTGGAAATAATATTCTCGACATGGGAAAAAAGTTTGACAACCCATTGATGAGACTGATCGGAAAAGCTATCATAAACATGGAGGAGAAAATAGCCACGAATATGAACAAAACGATTGAGACGTATATGAAAAGTGAAACGGAGCAAATCATTAACATGGAGGAGAAAATAGCCACGAATATGAACAAAAGCATTGAGACGTACATGCATAGTGAAAATCAGCAAATCGTCGATGAACTATGTCGCCTTCACCCATGTACGGAATGGTCAGCTTGGACAGATTGCCCCGCGAGAAAGATAGGCGATTTCAGCATGGTCTCGCGCAACAGGACATGTGGATACACGTCATCGTTGTGCACATCAGCAGGCAATAGCAAAACTGAAACTGAAACAAAGGTATGTGACATGATATGTTTAAAAGAATATAATGACTCACAACATGGCTTCTGTCTGAAATTTTTCGAAATCAAGGTGAATAAAACTGATGCTGACACCACGTGCCAGAGAGACGGGGGACACGTGGTCAACATAAATAGTCAGATAAAATCGGATGATGTGCACGCCATTCTGCAGAATTACAACATGGGAGATAAATGGCTATGGATGGATGGCTACAGAAAGGATGTGAATGCGACTTGGGAATACACCTATGAATCGGCCCCTGTGAACTTCTCCAATTGGGCGCCCGGTCAACCAAATAAAAATGGCCTTGAGCTGTGCATGAGTGAATATATTTCTTCAGGTGTCAGACATTGGAGGGACATACCGTGTAAAAATTTACATCACGTTATCTGTGAACTTCCTCTGAAGTTCTAACAATATCTAAACAAGGCATATTTCGTAACATTTTTCTAGATATATATTCAAAAACATCCATTGTGTCAGCATCGGTTATTTCTTTTTGATATATGTACACTTCCGTGTAAAATTGGAAAGTTGTTTCAGCTGAATAGGTAAAGAAAATATACCTATAATTGATATTTCATGAGGGTCGGCGAAGGCGTTGTGTTTTCACTTCCTAAATATGTTGGCTTTTTATTCTAAACTTCTGTACATTACTATTTTACAACTTTCTTCTTATATATGGTGATCTTTCCTTATATATGGTGCTCTTTCCCTATATATGGTGATCTTTCCTTATATATGGTGATATTTCCTTATATATGGTGATCTTTCCCTGCTTTCAGAATATCAAGGAAATGCAAACAGAAGTAAAACACGCGATAAAATAGTTTAGACTTGGGGGAAAGTTCCTAAAAGAGACAAGAAAATGTTCAAGTTTATTCGCATTATATTGCTATTGTGTTGCGTGCTCGCATCGCCCATTTTTGGGGTTAAATAAAGGTGAAAATACGAAACAGACAAAGGCACGTTTCATTCAGCAGCCAATACGGTAGGAAACGTTGAGTGTTAGAAAAAATATGCATTTGTTTTAGTGAGAAATTATCGTTTTCAAAGTTCATTCAAGTGTTTACAGAGAACGCGAGATTATCAAGTTAGGTGCATGCATGCATTTTATGTTTTCCTGCGTTATGTTATAGCGCACAATACTGAAAATGCTATATGATTCTATAAGATTCAGTGTGAATGTATATTAGAGGTACATATGTACTTTAACTATATACAAATATACAAGAACTACACATCGATTTAATCTGGAGGCGTATGATTCTAAACGTACTATTATATATATTGGCTGCATCAAAATTTAAAGAAACTATCCCGCCAACCGCCAAATAACGTCAAATTACACAACAGAACCGTTTATAATAACTCTATCCAAGTGTTCCGGTCATATAGTAATGTATATGTGCCAATTAAAAGTGTTCATGGTTCTTACAATACCCGTGATTGCGTATGCGTAAAATGAATTATGAGTCGATCACTCTTAATTCTGCGCTCCAGTTCGGGTGTTTGGCCTGGCTGGTTAAAAGCGTTTATATTGTGTCTATAGAGTTTATATTTAGTATGTAAGTTATATAATATACCGTGTTGTCAGTAGGTTTAGAAATGGTATACAAATGCTGTAAACATTGGCTGTTGTTGGCGGGATAGCTACTTTAATTATTTGTAAAAAATAAACCAGAAATGTGCAAAGAACTATGTCCATTTTCAAGGGTCTCTATCCTGCGCTTTAAAAATTAAAATTAATCGGCAATGGTTTAAATCCTGTCCATAATATGGAAAGAAAAGAACAATGAAATCAAATAATAAAACTCTCCTTTCTTCAGTCAACGCTTTAAAAGGAAGCCAGGTGCATGAGCTCACATCCCTAAGGTATTTTGGTCGTACCATAAATTGGTTTTCTCGTCGGGTGAAACTGCTGTGGTGGCAGAGTGCAATTGATGGATAAAGCCTAAGATGTTTATAATATTTATTTGTTATATAACTTTACAACGACGTTTAAGTGTTTGCTAATTTCTCTGGCTATTGATTTTAATTGCAGAGATTTTCTTTTGATGAGGATTTACTTATATATATATATATATGTCTAAGTCTAAGAGTTTTATTTTTTAAAACATAGTTTTATTTGACAACAGAAATGTTGTTTTTTTGCATCTAGTAGAGATGGTAGGATTTAAGACGGTAACATATAAAATTTAAAGCAACTTTTTTTTAAAAATATTTTTTCCATCATTTTTGATCATTTTTTGTTATCAACAAAATATGGGTAGCTTTGAGTAGAATTTATCCTCTTGCTATAGAAACAAATCAGATTTGTGGAGTACATATATAAAGGTAGATACTGAGCTAATTTTACTTTCGATCTCCATGTCAAATTGTGTTTACAGTACTTTACAGTGAAAATGTCAAAATAACTCCAAAATGTGTGTAATTAAAATAAAAATCATTAGAAGCCTGATGACTTATATGTTTTTTACTTGTTTTGAAAGAACTGTTATAGGATCTTGTCATATACAAGTGTTAAAAAAAGTTGAGCTTAAATTATCATTTTAGTAAAAAAAAGTGTGCGGGGTACGGGTCCATACATGTTTGCTTTTTGAAGTAAAAATACGAAAGATGGTAACAATTGTTTGTGTACGTTTTGAAAATTATGTATATATGTAATCGAAAATTAATTGTTGTTTTTCAATAAATGTAATGTTATGCAAAAAATTGTGAAAACGTTAAATGACTCTATTTTTCCTCTTTATAGTGACATTTTGGAGTTAGAAAAACGTGTCTTCTTCAAAGACGTCTAGTGAAAAAAATGCTGCAGAACAGTATAATTTATACATGAGATAGGAATTGTGTCTATTCAGACAATGTCAAAACGAATATTGATGTCTGCC
The DNA here is from genome assembly GCA_037043455.1 of Cyrtodaria siliqua. NCBI lineage: Eukaryota > Metazoa > Mollusca > Bivalvia > Adapedonta > Hiatellidae > Cyrtodaria > Cyrtodaria siliqua. The sequence continues at coordinate 145,775 of JAWPHD010005430.1, read as the reverse complement.
AATGAAGCAGACAATGTGGAGCAGGTAACAGTCACTATAGGCGACTATAATCCCTCATTCAAACAGATGCGATAGTATGACAGTGATTCTGGCCTGTACTGCGACACTCAGTGCACTTGAAAACGCAACACTTGGTATTTTTTTTTAATTTCAAGACCTCGTGCAAAATGTATTTTAACTGAAAGAAGCTAAGCAAATCCTATGCAACTCTTTACCGCTATATAGGCGGGGACCCAAGCCTGAAAAAAACGAAAACGTTTACCCGGAAAGATATACTCCTGATTTTTTAAATATTAACAGATGGGGGTCTTGTACATATGAAACCACTGTATGGACTTCTGGCATACTTTGCATTTCGTAACAGCATCGCGATTTCTACGGTAACCCATTCGTACCAAGCCAATATATGAAAATCGCTAAACAAACATTCAACGGAAAATAAAGAAATTTGCACACGTCCTTTTAGGCAAATAATGTTCCAGTACTTGAAACTATATGTGTATATGAAATATCAAACTACAGAATCAAGACCTGATTATGTTACACTTTACTAATTTTAACAAGAGTTATAGACCTTTTATGAATTTTGTTTTGTCCTGTGCCAGGGATAATGCGAATTTCTTGTGTTCACAATAACTGCAGTAAACGGTTTCCGATTTCCGCTAAATGTTGTATGGTGTTAGGCCTTATACATACAAGGCCTTTGACAAGTCCAATACTGAGTAAAACTGACACTTGCTTTAAAGAGTTATTACCCTTGGTTATTGAAAGAATAGGCACATTTTAGCTTGAGTACACACATTACTTTAGTAAACGGATTCCGATCTTCACATTATTTATTGTGAGACTTTATATGAATATGAACTTTGACAAGATGACAATGAGCAGAATGACACCTGCCTTACTGAGTTATTGCCCTTGATTATTGCAAAAATGCAAATTTCAGCTTTCGTACACAATACATTAAATAAACTGGTTTCGATTTTCACACAGTTTGGCGTGTAACTTTATATCAAACGGATTTCAGACAGGTTAGACGAGTATCAAGTTATTGCTCTAAATTGTCGAAAAAGTCCATCGTCTGATTATTTCCTACTTTCCTTTGAAATATCATCAATTACTGTGTAATATTCTAATTGAACAAAGAAGATATCGTCCTCTGACTAAGGACTGTGATTGTTTTCACGATGATTGTAATAAATAGCATTTGATTTTCCATGCTTTTTGGGGTAATATTATTAAGGTCTCGGTTTTGTTTGACAATGAGAACAATTGAGGAGTGGTTTACAAAGTTATCGCCCTTGATGTTTGCAAATATTTAAATTTCAGACTGAGTACACGGCAACTACAGTAAACGAGTTCTGATTCTCACTAATATTTAGTTGACGGGTTTTGAACAATTACACTATGTGGACTTGTCACGTAGTTGTTTTCGAAGCATTTATATTCATATAAGATAATATTGTTTACACATATGGAACTAGTTAAGTATGACACTACTGTTTATAGACAAATTGTTGGAATCCCAAATGAGAACGAAATGTGCAACTCTTGTTGCAGATTTGATTTTGTTTTGTTAGAGGTTTCAATTTTAGTCTTTTACCAGATACGCTTAGGCAGATGTAATTGAAGCCTTTTATTATACCTCTTTGTATATGGATGATATATTGAACAATTACAACCCTTTCTTTTCTTTACTACATATACTTTCTTTCCAAAGAACTTCACCTCAAAAAAGCTAATATTTCTCATAGTTGCTATATCTTCTTTACTCGATTTACATCTCGCGATTGAAACTGAGAAATAATAAGCCAACTCTATGACAAGAGAGATCATTTCAATTTTGACACTGTTAAGGGCACGACTAGACAATATTAAAGACAACCATCGAACGTTACCGTCCTTTCAGGATTTAGGTAGACGTCATCATAGGTCCACAATCTTTCCGGCGATCGCACAATCAAGTGGAAAGCAAAGCGGTGAACTGTAAATGGGTCAACCACTAAACATGCAGTGCGTTGCAAAATAATAAGGTGACAACCTCCTTTGATAAGCCTTTTAACAGTGATCATTACCCAATCTTTACCAGGATCACCATGTGACTCTGTCAACGTCTTAAAAAATAGTCTGCGATTACGTCTTAATTTGTCACATGACCATAGCTAAAATATCAAAATGGTTATCAGAAATCATCTCCGCGACCTGACACCATTAATGCCATGGGTCGGTGCTGAGTGGTAAACAATCGAACGGAACTCCGCTTACTTTGGACATTTTTGATGAATTTAGGTTAGTATTTTAATTTTAGGTAGGCTGTTTAGAGCTATGAAATTTTAGAAAGTGGTGGTAAGAACAAAAGATATAATGCAACCCTATGGAAAACGCAATGGTAGAGTTCATTTTGATTGTTTTAATGGCGGAGGGATATGCCAGAGAATACATTTTATTCTACCGCAGTATAATGCTGAGCAAACATTAGTGTTTATTCACTAAAATAAATATTGAATAAGAGCAATAAGCTTATATTTAAAAAGGTTTGCGTGACGTTTACTGCATTCGTTTTCAAGAAAGTAATAACGACCAAAATATATTAATCCAAAAGTTAGCATAAGCTTTAGCTCAATATTGTGTTACGTGATCTACAGCGGCAGTAAGACAGGAAGTTATACCGTTGGAGATGTCTGTAGTGGTGCAGACACTAGAAATAGGAAGAAAGTGTGCTTTGTTAGGCTGTTTTTGTAAATTAGGAATACCGTACATAGTTGGAAGTTTGTTTTGCTTTTCATCTACTCCAGCTTTAATAGTGCTTCATTGAGTTTTATATCCGGACAAACCTTTGCGAAGGTTTATTATCATAACCCGGATTTACTTAAAGTATTGTCAGAACACTTCTGCTACAAGGTCTGTCACAACGTGAATACTGTGGTGACTATATGTACAGACTTTTTAAGATTATTGGTCATTATCACATTCATACAACCTGTGTTAAACTTGTTAACAAACATAACAAAATAGGATATGACCCTATCATTATGCAATGCACTGCATGTTTAGATGTTGACCCATTTACAGTTCGCCACAATGCTTTACAATTAATGTTGCGATGACCCGACTGATTTTGAACACTATGATAACTTCTACTCACAGGAATTTATTACGATATATAATATAGAAGGCTAGAAAGAATATAGTTATAGTATATGTATATAGTAAAGGGCCTTCTTCTGCTTTCTATCTCTATCCTTCAATACTATATATCGTAATGAATGCATGTGCTTCTACCTAAATAGGCCTAATTTTTTATTTAATATTGTCTGATCGTCATCATTCTTTTTTTGTCCTGGCTTCTGACAACTATTTGCTTTGTGGCTTTCTGGGAATTTCTATTCATATATACATGATCATTTTGTGTTATACTTATATTGCCTACTAATTGCTATTCATACTTCCTAGTTTGTAACGGGTTATAGCCTGGGTGGTCGAATTTTATTGGAATGAAAATAGGGTAAGAGTGAGGTATGACGCACTCTAGAACCTGGTTTAACCCCAGCAGCCTTTATGTCACTGACCATTCCAAGGAGGTACCCATATTGTCACTGACCATTCCAAGGAGGTACCCATATTTCAACCGTTTGAGTTTGCCATTTCGCATACTTTGCTCTTTTCTATCCTTGTGATTGGTGTTTGTTTCAAATACGTGTGTTTGGTTGATTGATTGTGTTCTGTGAATGTTATATTTCCTTCTCGACTTTTATACCATAATTTGTTTCTGACTCGAAATAGGATATGGATCACATTTAGTGATACTTATAGTTTTAAACTGTAAACATGATTCTATTACACTATTTAATACATTGCGTCCCATGGATAAAGGCGATACAAACCGTAGGAAAATATTCAAGTTCATGATGTGTTTGAGAAACGTTGACAAACTTCTTAACCAGAAGTTGCCTGTTCAATCAATTAGAACCTAGAATTGAAACTCAAGGTCACAGAAACACCAATGTTGGTTGGACAGTTAATGATCATATGTAACAAAAGTGCAAATTTCAAATAAATCATTTAGATAGTATTCAAGATGTTTTGGAGAAACTCTGTCAGACGTCATACCCAAACAATGACGTCGCTCAATCGCCTTCCAACGAAACTAGTCAATAAAAACCCCGTTATTTTTCTGATAAATACAATCAAACGTCTGCGACAAAATAGTGAACCAGTTTGGAAGTTTACAATTTGATAAGACAGTAATTGCAGTAACTTCTATTCTATTGTCAAGGTAAATTAAAGGTCCATAACTGTATTAAGAAATCTAAAAGCTACCATCGAACGGATTCTAAATATCTGCCAGTATGTTAATGTTATTAAGACTTCACACTAAACGATATGGTTTAAACCCTACACAATTCAAGATAGTTGTTGCAATAACCATATTTTCTAAGTAAATTAAGGGCCATACCTCTATTCCAAAATGGCAAAACAATTTGATGTATCATAAATATTATTAACATATACTGGTATCCTATTTGTACCCAAAATGTTGTTTAATTTTCAACAAAACTTGATTAATTAACATAAACTCAACACAAAAATGTATGTTCGTAGATAATCAGTGACACATTGATCGTAAGGAAGTGATGTCTTTTTGATATAAGGCTTCACAGCAATTTTAGTTAAAATCCTAAATAAGATAAAGAAACCTGGCACCTAAGCTTTACCCAAAATGTGCATTTTTGTTAAGTAACTCAGGGGTCATAACTCTATTCTGAAAAGGAGAAAATCGGTCTTGCTCGTAAGAAAATGACATCTTAACGATATAAAACTTCACAGTAAAGTTGGTTTTAACCGAAAACAATTTACAGAAGTTATTAACAATGTGCATGAAAGCTTTAGCCAAAAGGTGTATGCCTGTCCCTCCCTCCACCCATCTCCCGCCAACTTCAATCCTTAAACCGCTTTTGATTTAAAAAAAAATAATTGAAAATTGCATTCGGCATAAACAGAATATAATTAGGCGTGCATATGTCTTATTTATGTACAAAACAAAATCATATCGCTAAAATATAAACTTGTACACCTTTTTTCTTTGAATATCAATATTTTCTTATCACTTATGGGCTTCCGTAGAAAATGCGTTGGTATTACGAAATGCAAAGAATACCATTAATCCATACAGTGGTTTCGTATAGAGTACAGTTTCTGCTATTGATATGCAAAAAATCACGAGTATATCTTTCCGGGTAAACCAAAAGTGTTTTTTTGCACGATACGAGAGGTTGGGTCCCAGCCTAATATGTTAACGTTTGCGACAAAGAGACTTGTGTACTAACATAAAATACAATCTTGATTTGAATAAAAAAAAAAAGCGGACTAAAAATATTCCAAAATCAAAAATGTTGCGTTTTAAATGTTCTGAGTATATATTGACTACTACCCTTGTATGTTTGTGGTGTCGCATACCTTGCTTCTTGTTTTGTTTTGTAACTGTTGTTTGTTCTGAATGTGTGATTTTAGTTGACTGTGTTCTGTGAATGCTACATTTCCTGAATGACTTTTATATTCTATCAAAATAGCTACGTCAATATGTAAAACTTATTGTAAACGTGCCCATGCGATACAGGATAGTAGTGAGATAGCTACGTCAATATGTAAAGCTTATTGTAAACGTGCCTATGCGATACAGGATAGTAGTGGATAGCTACGTCAATATGTAAAGCTTACTGTAAACGTGCCTATGCGATACAGGATAGTAGTGGATAGCTACGTCAATATGTAAAGCTTATTGTAAACGTGCCTATGCGATACAGGATAGTAGTAGACAGCTACGTCAATATGTAAAGCTTATTGTAAACGTGCCTATGCGATACAGGATAGTAGTAGACAGCTACGTCAATATGTAAAACTTAATGTAAACGTGCCTATGCGATACAGCATAGTAGTGAGATAGCTACGTCAATATGTAAAGCTTATTGTAAACGTGCCTATGCGATACAGGATAGTAGTGGATAGCTACGTCAATATGTAAAGCTTACTGTAAACGTGCCTATGCGATACAGGATAGTAGTAGATAGCTACGTCAATATGTTAAGCTTATTGTAAACGTGCCTATGCGATACAGGATAGTAGTGGATAGCTACGTCTATATGTAAAACTTACTGTAAACGTGCCTATGCGATACAGGATAGTAGTGAGATAGCTACGTCAATATGTAAAGCTTATTGTAAACGTGCCTATGCGATACAGGATAGTAGTGGATAGCTACGTCTATATGTAAAACTTACTGTAAACGTGCCTATGTGATACAGGATAGTAGTGGATAGCTACGTCAATATGTAAAGCTTATTGTAAACGTGTAAAAGGGTATGACAAGAGAATATTGAATTAAAAATCAAACAGTACCGTCTATATTCTGATTTAGGTACACGCCATCACAGGGTACACACTCTTTTGGGTTATCGCACACTCAAAGAGGAAAACATAGTGGCAAATGGTAAATAGGTCACGATTACAACCGTGGAAAACAATAAATATTGTTTCTGCTCTTTAATATGCTCATGTGCACACTATTACAATTCGAGAGTTTCGGCATTCGAATCTGTCAATCGCTGTGACTAAATTGCCTCTTCCTGTAATCTGAATAGATTGAGTACGTTCATTTCACCAATTCATAGCGTCAACTTGATAAGGCTATATAAAATTCTAAACTGGATTTCCTTTCAAATACAAATGCATTAGTGGTTGTGCACACCCTTTGTGGCACTATTTACACCAATATATTGTATTACAAATCAAACAAACATCGGGTCGCAACCATTTTTGATAACTAACAATTTCATGAATACAGTATTAATTACTATTAAAGGTTTCGACGTCTGAGAATCAGTTAAACACTCACGATTAGATGTAGGCATACGTGGGTACAACTGGCAGCACTCGATACGAATCTGCGTTTGAGTAAGTGATAATGTGAGTGCATATCGTAGTTTATCAAACCAAAAGACCGCAATAGGTCTGGTAGATAATGCTTGACATAGCATGCGTCCTAAAATTAGTAGAAATGTAACACGTATAGATAGAGAACATTTGAAAACATAATCATTATCATTTATCCAAAAACAGATGTTCTTTATCTTATTTATGACCACCGATAAATTAACTTGTTTTTACCATGTATTTGCTTGTTGGCAGCTAATTTGAAACAAAAAGGGAGAAGATGAAAAAGTAATCTGACATTTTCAGCGATATTTTATTTGTATTAAATGATATTTACCAATATGCCATATATGATTATGTATACATATCCGTTTTAGAACAACTTTAAATGTCCATATCTTTAATCATGCCTTCAATAACTATCAAATGCAACAACTTCCATTATGTTTCGAGATATATGTTTCACACATAATATTTCATTTCAAATTTATTGAGAACAGAAAAAGAAGATAAAACATGTTTACATGGTCGGTTTAGGAACACCGGGCATCGAAATTATTGAAATTATTCTTTAAAAAATATATGTGTTAGTGAAGGAAAAGAATAATTATAAAACGTTTAAAAAATAGAGAATGAAAACGTTTTACTAAAGGTAAAGAATAAGTATTTCTGTGAGGCCCTATCCCAGTGGTAAGAGCACTGTGCTCCACAAGCGGAAGGTCGTGGGTTCAAACCCCGCAGGATGCTGGGGTCCGCATACCATGTTTCATTAAAGCATTGCTTATCTTTCATCAATCCACCTTCTCTGCCCTCAGATTTGCTTCAGGAGTAATTAATACCTCACTGCTGTTTTGTTGACGTTCGCTGAAAGAAGGATTTCTGTAGACAGAAATTCACTGGTTCTTCGTCTGGCGCCTCTGAAGTTTGCAGTGGCCAGTAACCTAGTAATGTAATAATAGCTTGACTGGAGTACCATGGAGTACTATGGAGAGGCTATTTCACAATAATAGACAATAAAATATGTCATATCATCAATGTCCTAGAAACAGTCCACTCCAACGGAAAGCATATTTGTTATTTTTAATATGTCCTTTGCATCGTTATATCACTTATTCTTAAACAGTAAGTTATTTATTGGAAAACCATAATAACAAGTAATCAATGTCTAAGGTTGGAATCACCAAACATTAATAATATAAGTAAACAATTTCTAACATAAACTTTCAAATGCTTAGTCCTATTTCCATTAATATGCGGATAATCATTGCATAGTAAGTCTGAAGAAATATAAAAAGATCGGTGACTAAAACCAAACTGACACCTCTCCCAATAGACATCTCAAAATCCCTTGCATAAAATGTGCATTCCATAGCGGTAACCTGGACAATATAAACGTCCATTAAGGCAATTTATCTAGTATACTTAAAATGACACACCTTATGTATCTTATTCAACTTTCTTTGTGACATAATCTGGCATTACAGTCGTAATTGTTGAACATATAGACAAAAGAGTATCAAACATACTTGTACAAATAAAAGCTAATTTCAAATGTTAGTGTTTAACTAAGAAATTAAACAATTTCGCAAAACATAATATAAAATTAAACATTCTACCGGAGATCTCTATAAAACATAAAATAATGAAATACTACACTTTAACAGATACAACAGATAGCCAGAGTGAGGGGAAGCGATAAAAGAGTTGAGAAGGTGGACCAAAAAATCCTATTTGCTTATATTTATGTGTGTGTGTGTGTTAGTGCGTGATGTGTGTGTGCGTGCGTGGCGTACGGGGGTATAGGAAGGTGTAATTAATCCAAAATGGGGTTAAATTAGAATTAGGCCTCCAGCTGAAGGGGTTGGTCGGTACCATCTGAGGTGGCAAATTATAACACTAATTTTTGAGATAGATGATTCCTATAGATAATAAATCACCCGGGTAGACTTCTGGGATGCACAGTTTATGTCCCGATTTTGGGGCAAAATCATCAAAATTTGACAAAAAATCGCTGAAAACTGGAATATATTTTTAAAAAATATATCAGAGTACAGTTTAAATTATTTTTTTGTTTTATATTGATAAGTATACTTTGATCCAACAAGTATATTTTTTCAAACGTAGAAGTTGATTGTTTTTGAAAATTTTGGCTAAAAACTTTCAATTTTTACCCCCAAAATGACAAAAATGATCGTTTTATTGGGGAAAAAAATCAAGGAACATATTATTATTTTTTTTTATAAATTTATTTATTACATAAATACTTGATTTATTAGTAATTTAAACTATGGTTTTTACTATTCTATCTTATTGGGAGTTTAAAGAAATATTCTAACGAAAATGATTAAATTAGTAATTTAACTAGTAAATTTATATGGAAATCTAAACGAAACTGTAAATAATGTATTTAATCACATATTGTGACAATACTAATTAGCTTAATCCATATCAGAAGTGAATATTCTCATGGATAAACAACGGTGACAAACTAATTTTGGAAATACATTTTAAAGGTGGTAGATCACGCTTTTTAAGTAAAAAAATGTTCCGATCCATGTTAAAAAGGTTATATTAGTCAACTGTGCTTTATGGTTATAACATTTTGAATTTACCATTACCAATTTGCCAGTCAATTCAGCCATCAGGATGTGTGTCTGTCTGTCTGTTCTCTCTCTCCCTCCTTCCATCCCTCCCCCTCTCTCTCTCTCTCTCTCGCTCTCTCTCTCTCTCTCCCTCTGTCTCTCTCCCTATCTCTCTCTCTCTCTCTCCCTCTAAATAATGCAAAAGCTACCTCACCTTCATTGTCATTTTGCAATAGTGTATCTATCATCTGATCAACGTGCACACCTCAGCATTTTAAAAAAATGAATGAATGAAGTCGGGTTTTATGTCCCGTTAACACATCTTATTAGGTCATATTGAGACAGCAAAAACACGTCGGCAATAAAATACACTAACAATATGCATTGATGAGTAAATACACTAACAATATGCATTGATGAGTAAATACACAAGCAAACATATAATGCAGCAGTAAGAGCTGCTTGACCATCTGTTCAAAAAGGTTTTTGATCACTAGTGAAATTTCGTTGCCATTCTAGGCCTACAATTTGGTGATTTTGGATATTAGCTCTTTCACATTGTTTTTCAAGATTCTTGCATGGCAGTGTCTGTGATGAGTTCCATGGAAGCAACAAACACAAACACAAGAAGTAGCAGACTCGGTTTTATTGAGTATGTTCATGAGATAATATGAAGATGAGTAATATAAAATGCAACACCTCTCACGCCTCCTAGCGTCGACAGAATTCTAAATTCATTTACATCGGATGGCTGACGTTTGTAAGAATCATTTTACAGGTAAATTATTCTAATTCATCAGTTAAAATCTGTATTTATTATCCACTTATATCCCTAGTCGCTAAAAGAAATCTTGCCTAGCATGCTTGAGCGATAAGCGTCATTGTTTGGTTTTAATACACCTTGTCCTATTGCTCCTGTCAGATTTCAGTTACAGTGGACAGGCGGGGAACTCTATGACAACGTGTTTTTAAATTATGTAAGGCAAGATGCCCTTCACTCCGTTTTGTCGTGCCCTTAATGGGTTCCTCTTGATGCTCCGACTTTTGACAATAAAAGTAGTATAAAAGTTGACTTCTGACAAGTCATTAAGTACATTTGAAATACTCTCCTTAGGTTTCATTTATTTGTTATGTATTTTATACATTTCTTTTCTTAAATGTAAGGGGTTATCCTAGCGGGGATTATTTTGATTTACACTGTCTTTATGTTTAGGGATGATAGCAGGGTACGAGTGAGGTTTGTTGCATAATTGAACCAGTTTATCCTCCAGATCATGATGGTCCAGATTGCAACTACTGTTCCAATGCGGTAACCATGTTGTCAACCCTTGTTTGTGATATACCTTTTGAATTGCTTTTGATTTACATCAATTTGAAAGCAGTGTGTGTTTTTGGATTTACTGTTTTCTGTGAAAGCTACATTTCTTGTTCGACTTATATGCTATTTTATATTACCTATTGTAGTGAGTACGTTCTGTGGATCATGTTGGTGGTTATACCTTTGCTCTCATTAAACCACATTTCATATAAATTGGGCTTTCATTCAAGGCATATGAGAAAGTCTGTTTTCAGCAGTGTTTATAATCGAGTGATTCCTTGAAGTTCATGCATGTGCTTTACGGAGAATGAACCATTTAAAAGCTTATTCATGTTTTGAATTTAATGTCTCTATACATTCTGCAGTGTCCTTTGTTAAACAATTTCCAACAACTTCACATGCCACTTACAACTCTTTATCGCCAAATTTACTTCGTGTTTCTTTTCTTTCAATGTGTTTATTTGAAGGACCTGATAAATATAGCCAGTGCAAGTTAGTATAGGGATTGATGTGCTTAGATGCATTCCATCCATTTTCTTTGGCTTGCAGTATATCGAATATGATATCTGGACGAAATAATGCAGCTGCGGAAATGCTCATCAATTCCTTGTGCTCACCACCAACATAATTAATCCTATAACTCTCAAACATATCTTTAACAGATACAATGTCATACCATTGTCTGTTGGAGGTTCTTAGTGTGCATCTTTGTTGTCTATAACAATTTGATTCGTAAGTTGTCTAAGATATGCACTTCTGAACTCTAAAGCGAGGAAGTAGTTTTATCTGGCAACCGGACTAAAACTTTTCTCTTTGTCTGTGTTTCTTTGTTTAAACGTTCTTCTTTTGTTTAGTCAACAGGAATCCCTCCAAATGTCTTATTTGAACCACAATCTACTATATGTACCTGTACATTTCAGATGTTGAGCTCCAATGTTTGTTAGGTTGAGAGCATAGTTTACCCTATCGTGAATCTGGAAGGATGCTAGATGTTGATTTCAGTTTGCTTCCCTTAATGCACGGATCAACCGAGAAATATTTTCATAAGGTCTATACACGTATAAGGACATCCATTGTGCTGACAAATCTGAATTGGCCGTCTGTAAGAGATGCGGTAGACCTACTACTACCTCATACTCAAATGGCTTTAACTTAAGTTATTAAACTAATTGGGGAAGGGCTTCATATAGATCTATGTAAATATACATATCGGTTGTACCTGTGACCTTCTGATATGCCTGCAATGTTTGAAAATGATCACTTAAAGATGATCAAGATAAAGTAGATTGAGAAATCGGTGTAAATGAGTCTGATGAAAAAATATAGATGATTATAAAAGATTGAATGTAGTTGGCGTTGATGTAAATGTTTTCACATAAGTTATTGTATATATAGATCTGCATCTTCAAACATTTCTTCTTTAAATCATACATTCATACAAAATACAAAAGTGATAGTTTGAAACAAAGGGGTTCTACAGAAACCAAAGCGCCGAAACGCAATACCACCACTGGTTTGAATTGTTTCGCATATCCAATGGATTGTCTCGCATATCCAATGAGCATGTTTAATAGTAACAAGAAAAGTATAACGCATGCGTTATATGTAGACGATTTTTAATAATGAGTTAGTTTGTGGAGCCTTTGTTCAAGTCACATACCTGTAGTCGTCGATATGGAGATGACAGGAAGGTAAAGTGAAGAATTAAAAAATACTGTATGAATACAGATAAGTTTTTGTTTGGTCTTAGGTATGCATTATTATACATGTTAAAGGGAACATATTCAAGTATTTTCAATTAAACGATTTACACCTGAGCTATTACAAAGGGAATTTCAGTGACCATGCTACTATATAATATAAAAGTCATATTTGCTTAAATTTTACAAGTGATTATCATATAGACCCTATTTATGTTCATGTTTTAGTTGTATTCAAGCTCAAAACCGCTTCGGAGTTGCCGTTTAGGGCAATCAGCTTTGCGTTTTAAATGAATTACAAGTGATCTTATAGAAAATATTTAATTTCTTTACTTATTTACTTCATTATAATACTCAAATATAAATGGGTGCCAAAACGTCTAGAGTAAAAATTAAAATAGATGCCGAAATGGTTTGATGCCGAAACGTCTAGGTGCCGATTCGTCTAGGTGTCGAAATGGTTTGGGGTCGAAACGTCCTGAATCGATCTTGATCACACAGACGCAAAAACTTGAGAATTGTCTGCATTTATTAATAAGCATTTTTCATGTACTGATCATTGGGACCCTGCTTTAATTAGACTAATATACTATATGCACAATAGTTTTCATCTAGAAAATAACTGGATAGGCACACTATAAAGAGCGATGGGCTTATAAAACCCGAAAGTTCACTTAAATTGGTTACATCAGGCTTTTCCTTGAGGTCTAGGAGACCGACTTCAAATATTATTATTATTGTAAATGACCAAAACATAATGAATGTGCCTATAAATTACTCCTTATATACAAAGAAATCTATACTTCACGGTAATAATGTGCTATCCTAGGTGACGCAACATGGTTAAGATGACCGCTTTAAGCGCAACTTCATTCAAAATATGAATTGTATATTCTAATTCTAGACATGGTAGACCTATAAATCACACTTTCAAATAATGTTTCGATTGATATTATATTTTTATCATGGATTGGAACATTTTAACAATTTGGATATTTCTATATAAAACATGAGGTTCCCACTTTAAAAGTATTTTCCCCCAAATTTAGTTTGTCACATTTATTTTCCTTAAATAGTGTTTATCACAAACTCTGATTCACTGTTGGCATCCATGAGATAAACACAACTAATCTAATCACAGGATGTGATAACAACGATTTATTTCCAGTTTCTTTTTGAATTTGTTAAAAATGACCATAGTGATTTCCATTAAAATATTTGTTTAACCTCCCAATAAGATACCATTGTACAAACCATAGGTTACATTATTAACAAACAAATTATTTATGTAATGAAAATAATTATAAAAATTTACAAAAATGTGTCCCTTGATTTTGTTGATTTTTTTTTTACTTTCTGGGACTAAACATTGTAAGTTTTTACCCAAAAATTAAAAAAATAGTAAAGTCTTACCTTGAAAAAACACGCATGTTAGATTAATGTATATTTATCATTAAAGAACCAAAAACGTATTTTAAATGTACACTGATATTTTTTTTAAAAATATATTCCAGTTTTCAGCGATTTTTGTCTATTTTTTATGATTTTGCCCCAAAATCAGGCCATAAGCTGTGTATCTCAAAAGTCTACCCGGGTGATTTATATTCCATAGTTATCATCAATGTCAAAAACCATTGTTAGAATTTGCAACCTTGAGTGGTACCGGTAAGCCCAAATCCGGGCTCCAGCTGAAGGCCTAATTGATCGTTTCAAGACGGTAGCCCTAGTATTAACCCTTTTATGTGTGTGGTGTCGTTTACCTTGCTTGTATTTATCCTTCTCATTGTTGTTTGTTTTGATTGATTGAGTGTTTTGGGTATACTGTACTCTGTGAATGCCACATTTCATGTTTGTCTCCTTTTAAGTTTGTAATGTTTGTAATTGTTAATATTCATGTGATAGAAATGAAACACAAGTTATACTTCTGGTTACTAAATCTATTCTAATACTTAATCTATACAGAGTGCATATCCAAGGCATGCGTAGGCGGAGCTTATCAGCTGGTCAGTTATAGGGAGGAGCTAGGTATTGTAGCATACATTACATCCCTTCTTTAATTTACAATGGAAACATGTATTCAAGTTTAATATTAGACATAAAACAAGATCAAGCAAAAGTCACTCTTAAATCTAATATAATGTCCAGTACAAATAACAGAGTGATTATGAATCAAAACACAGATTGTATCTAATGAAGTTAATGTTTCAAAGATTGTAAACATGACCAAAGTTATTTCTCTCTCGCACATTAAACTGTCAATTAATTAGCTCTATTAATGTTTAACAGTCTTCACAGCCAGGGTCAGTTCGAAGTTAATTGCAGTTTGTTCCACGGTTTGTTTATTTTCCGTCCAGTACATAAAATGGTCTGACATGTGAAACATGTCTGTAGAGAATTTGATTGTACACAGATTTCAGTTTGACCTGGTGTCCTTTCTGACCAATTACTGTGTATATGTCACTGTCCCATTTTGCATCTAATTTTCTTATGTTTCTTCTAAGAATTAACACTTTTTGTCCCAGTTTATAATTTATAAACCGACTACTAGAACGCTTGTCTGCATATTTTTTCATCTTTTGTTTTTGAGTTTTGTCGCGATTTCTGAGTTGTGTATTTCTCCTTTCTTTCTCAAAGTGCGGGAGTTTGTTTTTTAATGTTCTGTTGAAGAATAACTCTGCAGGTGCGCGTCCAGTGGTAACGTGTGGTGTTGTTCGGTAACTTAATAAGAATTTATACAATTCAGTTCTCCAGTTCTTCTGAGCAGCCACGGCTGTCTTGATACATTTACCAAGTGTTTTGTTGAAGTTTTCCACGAGTCCGTTAGCGCGGGGCCAATATGGAGTTACGCGTTTATGTTTTATTCCATTGTTGTAGAAGAAATTCCTCAGTTCTTCAGATACCATATTTGGAGCATTATCGGTGGTAATTTCGGTTGGTAATCCGTGCGTGGCAAACATTCTCATCAGCTTATGTATAATTGCTGTAGATGTTGTTGACTTCATAAATTCAACTTCGGGAAATCTCGAGTAATAGTCGATAACAACTAACAAGTATTCTCCTGATGGAAATGGTCCAGTTAAATCCATAGCTACACGTTCCCATGGTTTTGATGGTAGCTCAGTTGTTTCTATTTGTGGTGAGACTGGAGGGTTTGATACCAATTGACACTCATAGCATGTTTTGATCATATGTTCTACATCATTGTCAATTCCGGGCCAATATACTTTTTCTCCTAGCATTTGTTTTGTCTTAACGACCCCTTGGTGTGATTCATGAGCTAACTGTAGAACTCGAGACTGTAAACTTTCTGGTATTACAATTCTAGTTCCTCTTAAAACAATATTGTTGTATACTGTTAATTCTGAGCGAATCTTGAAATAAGTGTTGAATTTCTTACACTTAGGCCATCGGTCATGCTTAATGCATTTGATTACTTCTTGAATGGTCGTGTCATTAGCGGACTCCTTATCAATTTGCTCTATGGTCATAGCTGAGGGTACTGCATTCTGGCACACGTAATTAATATAATCTTCTGTGCTCTGTGAGATTTGGCATTTATCTTCCCCAATGGGAGATCTTGACAGGACATCAGCAGCATTTAAATGTCCAGGCTGGTATTCCAATGTAAATTTATAGCATTGAAGTTTTAATAGCCATCTCTGTATTCTTGCTGGGGGAATGTGTCTTGGTGTGAAAATGTTAACAAGTGGCTTATGATCTGTTATGACCTTGAAATCCATAAATCCATAGACATACACTCTAAACTTTTCAATTCCCCATGCAACAGCAAGGCATTCGCGCTCTATCTGACTGTACCTCCTTTCAACTTGATCTAATGTCCTGCTAGCATATGCTACAGGGCGATACTGTCCATCACTTTGTTTTTGAGATAGAATCGCTCCAAGACCAAAGGGGCTAGCATCGACGGTTATAGTTGTTTCTGCGTCGGGGTTATAATATACCATTACAGTCGCACTTGTCAATAGTTCCTTTAATTGTTCGAACGATTGTTGTTGTTCAGACTGCCATTCAAACAGCTGGTGTTTACGTGTTAATCTCCGAATTGGTTCTGAAACAGTTGCAAAGTTAGGAATGAATTTTGCACAGTAATTCACAAGTCCTAAAAAACTTTTGACTTCTTTGACTGATTTTGGTACTTCTGTTTTTAGTACTGCCTCTATTTTACTATCCTGTGGCATGAGACCTTCTGATGGGAGTGTGTGTCCCATGAAAGTTAGCGATGTCTTGGAAAATATGCATTTTTCCTTATTGAGAGTTAAGTTTTTCTCACGTAGTCGTTGCAGTACATTGCGTAATGCAGCGTCATGTTCCTCCTTTGTTTTCCCATATACAATGATGTCATCAGATATGTTTTTGCGTCCTGGTATGTCTTGAATTGTATGCTGAATAACCCGTTGGTATATTTCAGGTGCACATGATATGCCGAACATCAATCTTTTATATCTATAGATTGCGTCATTTGTGACAAATGTTGTGATTTCTCGGGATTGTGGGTCAAGCTCTATTTGATGAAATCCCATTTTAAGGTCTAATTTCGAAAAGTACTTGGCACCATTCAATTCTTCCAATGTTTCGTCGATATTTGGTAATGGAAATCGTTCCCTCTCGATTGCTGTGTTAGCCTGGCGCATGTCTACACAGATACGTGTGTCATTGTTTGCCTTCGGGATTACTACTAACGGCGAAATCCATGGAGTGGGGCCTTCTACCTTCTCTATTACGTCAGATTCTACTAATTCCTTTAGCTTCATATCTACCTGTTGTCTCATTTTGAATGGAATTCTACGAGCTGGTTGTGCAGTGGGTGCTACATTTTCATTCACGTGCAATTTCAACTGAAAATCTTTTAGTTTTCCGAGCCCTTGAAATCTATCGGTATACTCCGATATAATTGAATCAACGTTCATGTTTTCACTTGCGTTCACTGTGTTTACACTATTTTCAAAATACCTAGTTCTACTGCACATTGTTGACCTATTAATGGTGTGCAGTCGCTGTTAATAATATGAAATTTGATTCTGTGTGTCCTATCATTTATTTTCACATTCATGTCAGCCACTCCAAACGTTTTGAGCGGTACTCTGGATGCATACGGATATATCTTGGCATATGATTTCTTTACAGATACTTGATTTGATTTAACCTTTTCAAATGTTTGCCTGTCAATGCAATTTACTGTTGCGCCTGAATCGATTAATAATTTGCATGGCCTACCTTCAATATCGACGTCAATAAATGGTGACTCTGTCTTTGTGTTTATCCCAAATACAAATTCCTCATCACTACTTTCACTTTCAGACTTATGATTTGATATGTATCGCACTTCACGTTGTTCCCGTGATCTACACATATGCGCGTAATGGCCTCGTTTCTTACAATCATTACAGACTATATTCCTTGATTTTAGACATTCATGTCCTGCGTGCCCTTTTCCTCCACAGCGAGTACACACTTTAAATTTTGCTGGTTTTGATGCTTTCCTCGGCTGCGTCCTAGGGTAGTATTGTGTCCTTTTTTGTGGTTGTTTTCTGTAAAGTTGTTGCACATTTCTCTCTGCTCCATTATATTCAAATGATTCCTGATACCTCTTTTCTTTTTGTGTTGATTCCATCATCTTTGATGCGTGTAGGTCTGCTAATTCCGAACTTCTGGCAATTGATTGAATTTTGTCCAAGGTAAGTGCCTCTTCTCGCAAAAACTTCTTTTTCATTTCCGTAGAGTTGCTTTTTTCTACAACCTGCTCACGGATCATATCATTTACTGTGTTTTCTGGATAGTCACATGACACAGACAACTTTTTGAGTCTAATTATGAAATTGTCAGTTGTCTCATCCTTTTCTTGTAATGCTTGACGGAATAGGTGACGTTCGTATGCAACATTCTTTTTAGGATGAACATAATCTGTCAACGCTGTCAATGCATCTTTGTAAGAGTTTCCTGGATTGCTGAATGTTTCAAAAATATCCTGTATTTCTTCTCCAGCAAGGTGTAATAACAATGCTTTCCGTTGTTCATCTTTCGTAACTCCTGATGCAGCGAGATAATATTCAAATCTCTTTGTGTAATCTTCCCATGATCTTGATAAGTTAGTGTTTTGGCCCAAAACTTTAAATGGTTTTGGTGCTGGCAGGTCCATTTTTGCTGCCATCTTGAATTGAGAACAGACTTCTTGAAAATTAAGTCCACTTTCACTTTTTCTTCAAAATCACTTTTTTTAACAAAATAATAGTCCTTTTGAAAAAAACAGTTGATCCCATCCTCGTCGCAATGTAATGTTTGTAATTGTTAATATTCATGGGATAGAAATGAAACACAAGTTATACTTCTGGTTACTAAATCTATTCTAATACTTAATCTATACAGAATGCATATCCAAGGCATGCGTAGGCGGAGCTTATCAGCTGGTCAGTTATAGGGAGGAGCTAGGCATTGTAGCATACATTACAAAGTTTTTAAAGGTTTATTACCTACACCCCCACCAGACTGAAATTAGTCCCTGGATTTCTAATTATACAGGATAACCACTGCAGGTGTTTCTCTGGGTGCTCCCGGATGAGCCCCTGAATATAACATGTTGTGAAAAATCGTTCCTCAACCGGTACTCGAACCCAGGGTCTCTGGTTTCCGTACCAGCGATCTAACCACTGAGCTATCGAGAACATACGGTTAGGAATTGAGTATTTACCATTTACCTGTTACGTTCACATACACCCCACCAGTCTCAAATTTGTCCCTGAATTTCTAATTATACAGGAGAACCAATACTGGTGTTTCTCATGCTGATCCCGGACGAGCCCCCAAATATAACTGGAGGTGAAAAAATCGTTCCTCAACCGGTACTCGAACCAAGGGTCTCTAGTTTACCGTACACGCGCTCTAACCACTGAGCTATCGAGGACATACGGTTATTGATCGATTATTCACCATTTACCTGTACCCGGTTAAAGCAGTCTTATTAAATGTACATTTCACTCATAACTTGCCATGCTATCTAATTGTATAATGGTTAAAATGACACTTCCTCTGTTCCGAATAGCTTTTAGTCAACCCTCACATTCTGATAAAGTTAAGGTCCAACATAATCAAGGCATATATCCTGTAAACATCTTGTGTTTTTTAAAAATAAATCCTTGAGAAAATTCCACGAGAAATCGTATGCGGCTCATCCTTTCTTTAAAGTAGCACATGGCAGTCTTAACAAGAAAGGAGAGGAACTCTATAAGATGTTTCTTTCGTTCCAATCCTATAATTATGTACTGTGCCAATATATATATATTATAAAAATGATGACATAAAATATGTTAAAACCAACAAGAAAATTGTGATACATAGTAACACAGGCCCGCCAGAACATTTGAAAACTGTGATACAAACATTTGAACATGAACACCTTTGCTTCAAAATAATAGACATAGAAGTCAATCTATAGGTGCCGACTAGATATTAAGTATAAGAGTTTAAGGTTTCATATACTTATTTAACTATGGCGTATTTCCGTTGCAATGCGGGGCTCACCAGACACAATAAAGCAATAAAATAGGCACCTCTATTTATTAATCGAGTATCATTCTCTTATACAGATAAATTGTAAACAAACAGTCTACATTATTATTTCAAAATTAATAATATGCAAACATAAGTTGCTTTGAACTCTTCAAATAATAATTAATAATGATTTTCAAATATGCTTGTTATGAACATTTGTTAACATTATTATATATTACCATTCACACTAGCGTTCGTTTAGTGCAGTGTGTCGGCTGTAAAATGTTTCCCCATGCTACGAACGAGTTATTTTTACTGGTCTTTGTGATCAACGAGCCCATTTTCAGTGACTTTAAAGTAGAATACAGCTTAAGCCGGTGCTAGGGGCTTGAGAGGTGTTGCGTCGTACATTGCCTCTCCTGAACAGACTCAGTAAAACCGAGTCCGCTTCTATATTCTTTTGGTTGTGTCTGTTGCTTCCAGAGGATCTCTGTCATGTCAGTATTAGGTATTTTGAAATCCAAGGGGATGCCGCGAGCTTTAATAACACCAAAAATGCCGTGTGTCCCTTTAAAGATTTGAATTATATTGGAATGTATGCAGATAAACTTTCTTTCTTTGGAATTTAAGACTCCACCATGACGTAAGAAACAACACGACGGTATATATAAGTGGATTCGTCGGTTTTGTCCTAGAATTGTAACCGAGCGCACTGCTTAGAGTTAGAACTCGTATATAATGTCTTTACTTATAATAGAAACTTGCACAAGGAAACTCTAAACATGGAGTAGAAAATAGCCAAGAATATGAACAAAAGCATTGAGACGTACATGAAAAGTGAAAAGCAGGAAATCGTCGATGAACTATGTCGCCTTCACCCCTGTACAGAATGGTCAGGTTGGACAGATTGTCCCGCGAAAAAAATAGGCGATTTCAGCATGGTCTTGCGCAACCGGACATGTGGCTATACTTCATCGTTTTGCACTTCAGGAGGCGATAGCAAAACTGAAACTGAAACTAGGATATGTAACGTGATCTGTTTAAAAGAATATAATTACACACAACATGGCTTCTGTCTGAAATTTTTCGACACAAAATTGACCAAAGATTCTGCTGAGTCCACGTGCCAGAAAGACATGGGACTCGTGCTCAATGTTAACATATTAAATCCGATGATGCCCGTGCCCTTTTACAGAGAAACAAAATAACAGCAGAGACAATTTGGATTGATGGAGATAGGAAAGATGTAAGCTCGCCTTGGGAATTTACCTACGGCACAGCACATGTAAGCTTCACCAATTGGTATTCATCTGAACCATCAAATACGAGCCCTGAACTGTGTAAGGGTTAAGAAGGGTCGCCAAGAAAGTGGTTTGACAGAGGCTGTTCAAATCTTTACCAATTCATCTGTTAAATACCTGTATCATAGACAGGGCACGTTATTTTATATTGCAAGGTTTTATGGCACATGTTTTGTCCACCATTGCATAGGCAGTATACAACTTAACTTCAGCAGTACAAGTGGGATTACGCGAAGTGTATTATGTATTGTTTATGTCTTCGGTTGTAACGAGGGACTGTTTAGAAGTTCTAATAAATGTGTCCGGCTTAACTACAACAAATTATAGAAGTTCTCATAAATGTGTCCGACTTAACAACAAATTATCAGCTTGTTAATATTCATGTTCATGTTTTAGTTGTATTCAGGCTCAAAACCGCTTCGGAGTTGCCGTTAAGGCAATCAGCTTTGCAATTTAAATGAATTACAAGTGATCTTATAGAAACTATTTAATTTCTTTACTTCTTTACTTCATTATAATACTCAAATATAAATGGGTGCCGAAACGTCTAGGGTAAAAATGGGTGCCGAAACGTCTAGGGTAAAAATCAAAGTAGATGCCGAAATGGTTTGATGCCGAAACGTCTAGGTGCCGATTCGTCTAGGTGTCGAAATGGTTTGGTGCCGAAACGTCCTGAATCGATCTTGATCACACAGACGCAAAATCTTGAGAATTGTCTGCATTTATTTATAAGCATTTTTCGTGTACTGATCATTGGGACCATGCTTTAATTAGACTAATATAATACTATATACACAATAGTTTTCATCTAGAAAATAACTGGATAGGCACACTATAAAGAGCGATGGACTTATAAAACCCGAAAGTTAACTTAAAGGTGTTACACCAGGCTTTTCCTTGAGGTCTAGGAGACTGACTTTAAATTGGCAAATAATATTACTATTGTAAATGACCAAAACATATTGAATGTGCCTAACTATTACTCCTTATATACAAAGAAATCTATAGTTCACGGTAATAATGTGCTATCCTAGGTGACGCAACATGGATAAGTTGACCGTTTTAAGCGCAACTTCATTCAAAATATGAATTGAAAATTCTAATTGTAGACATGGTAGACCTATAAATCACACTTTCAAATAATGTTTCGATTGATATTATATTTTTTATCATGGACTGGAACATTTTAACAATTTGGATTTTTCTATATAAAACATGAGGTTCCCACTTTAAAAGTATTTTCCCCCAAATTTAGTTTGTCACATTTATTTTCCTTAAATAGTTTTTATCACAAACTCTGATTCACTGTTGGCATCCATGAGATAAACACAACTAATCTTATCACAGGATGTGATAACAACGATTTATTTCCAGTTTCTTTTTGAATTTGTTAAAAATGACCATAGTGATTTCCATTAAAATATTGTTTAACCTCCCATAAGATATCATTGTACAAACCATAGGTTACATTATTAACAAACAAATTATTTATGTAATGAAAATAATTATAAAAATTTACAAAAATGTGTCCCTTGATTTTGTTGATTTTTTTTTTTACTTTCTGGGAGTAAACATTGTAAGTTTTTACCCAAAAATTAAAAAAATAGTAAAGTCTTACCTTGAAAAAACACGCATGTTAGATTAATGTATATTTATCATTAACGAACCAAAAACGTATTTTAAATGTACACTGATATTTTTTTTAAAAATATATTCCAGTTTTCAGCGATTTTTGTCAATTTTTTATGATTTTGCCCCAAAATCAGGCCATAAGCTGTGTATCTCAAAAGTCTACCCGGGTGATTTATATTCCATAGTTATCATCAATGTCAAAAACCATTGTTAGAATTTGCAACCTTGAGTGGTACCGGTAAGCCCAAATCCGGGCTCAAGCTGAAGGCCTAATTGATCGTTTCAAGACGGTAGCCCTAGTATTAACCCTTTTATGTGTGTGGTGTCGTTCACCTTGCTTGTATTTATCCTTCTCATTATTGTTTGTTTTGATTGATTGAGTGTTTTGGGTATACTGTACTCTGTGAATGCCACATTTCATGTTTGTCTGCTTTTAAGTTTTTAAAGGTTTATTACCTACACCCCCACCAGATTGAAATTAGTCCCTGAATTTCTAATTATACAGGATAACCACTGCAGGTGTTTCTCTGGGTGCTCCCGGATGAGCCCCTAAATATAACATGTTGTGAAAAATCGTTCCTCAACCGGTACTCGAACCCAGGGTCTCTGGTTTCCGTACCAGCGATCTAACCACTGAGCTATCGAGAACATACGGT
Organism: Cyrtodaria siliqua; assembly: GCA_037043455.1. Taxonomy (NCBI): domain Eukaryota; kingdom Metazoa; phylum Mollusca; class Bivalvia; order Adapedonta; family Hiatellidae; genus Cyrtodaria; species Cyrtodaria siliqua. Next base: position 122,150 of record JAWPHD010005430.1, on the reverse strand, counting down.
TAGGAATTGAGTATTTACCATTTACCTGTTACGTTCACATACACCCCACCAGTCTCAAATTTGTCCCTGAATTTCTAACTATACAGGAGAACCAATGCTGGTGTTTCTCATGCTGATCCCGGACGAGCCCCCAAATATAACTGGAGGTGAAAAAATCGTTCCTCAACCGGTACTCGAACCAAGGGTCTCTAGTTTACAGTACACGCGCTCTAACCACTGAGCTATCGAGGGCATACGGTTATTGATCGATTATTCACCATTTACCTGTACCCGGTTAAAGCAGTCTTATTAAATGTACATTTCACTCATAACTTGCCATGGTATCTAATTGTATAATGGTTAAAATGACACTTCCTCTGTTCCGAATAGCTTTTAGTCAACCCTCACATTCTGATAAAGTTAAGGTCCAACATAATCAAGGCATATATCCTGTAAACATCTTGTGTTTTTTAAAAATAAATCCTTGAGAAAATTCCACGAGAAATCGTGTGCAGCTCATCCTTTCTTTAAAGTAGCACATGGCAGTCTTAACAAGAAAGGAGAGGAACTCTATAAGATGTTTCTTTCGTTCCAATCCTATAATTATGTACTGTGCCAATATATATATATATTGTAAAAATGATGACATAAAATATGTTAAAACCAACAAGAAAATTGTGACACATAGTAACACAGGCCCGCCAGAACATTTGAAAACTGCGATACAAACATTTGAACATGAACACCTTTGCTTCAAAATAATAGACATAGAAGTCAATCTATAGGTGCCGACTAGATATTAAGTATAAGAGTTTAAGGTTTCATATACTTATTTAACTATGGCGTATTTCCGTTGCAATGCGGGGCTCACCAGACACAATAAAGCAGTAAAATAGGCACCTCTATTTATTAATCGAGTATCATTCTCTTATACAGATAAATTGTAAACAAACAGTCTACATTATTATTTCAAAATTAATAATATGCAGACATAAGTTGCTTTGAACTCTTCAAATAATAATTAATAATGATTTTCAAATATGCTTGTTATGAACATTTGTTAACATTATTATATATTACCATTCACACTAGCGTTCGTTTAGTGCAGTGTGTCGGCTGGAAAATGTTTCCCCATGCTACGAACGAGTTATTTTTACTGGTCTTAGTGATCAACGAGCCCATTTTCAGTGACTTTGAAGTAGAATACAGCTTAAGCCGGTGCTAGAGGCTTGAGAGGTGTTGCGTCGTACATTGCCTCTCCTGAACAGACTCAGTAAAACCGAGTCCGCTTCTATATTCTTTTGGTTGTGTCTATTGATTCCAGAGGATCTCTGCCATGTCAGTATTAGGTATTTTGAAATCCAAGGGGATGCCGCGAGCTTTAATAACACCAAAAATGCCGTGTGTCTCTTTAAAGATTTGAATTATATTGGAATGTATGCAGATAAACTTTCTTTCTTGGGAATTTAAGACTCCACCATGACGTAAGAAACAACACGACGGTATATATAAGTGGATTCGTCGGTTTTGTCCTAGAATTGTAACCGAGCGCACTGCTTAGAGTTAGAACTCGTATATATTGTCTTTACTTATATTAGAAACTTGCACAAGGACACTCTAAACATGGAGTAGAAAATAGCCAAGAATATGAACAAAAGCATTGAGACGTACATGAAAAGTGAAAAGCAGGAAATCGTCAATGAACTATGTCGCCTTCACCCCTGTACAGAATGGTCAGGTTGGACAGATTGTCCCGCGAAAAAAATAGGCGATTTCAGCATGGTCTTGCGCAACCGGACATGTGGCTATACTTCATCGTTTTGCACTTCAGGAGGCGATAGCAAAACTGAAACTGAAACTAGGATATGTAACGTGATCTGTTTAAAAGAATATAATTACACAAAACATGGCTTCTGTCTGAAATTTTTCGACACAAAATTGACCAAAGATTCTGCTGAGTCCACGTGCCAGAAAGACATGGGACTCGTGCTCAATGTTAACAGATTAAATCCGATGATGCCCGTGCCCTTTTACAGAAAAACAAAATAACAGCAGAGACACTTTGGATTGATCGTGATAGGAAAGATGTAAGCTCGCCTTGGGAATTTACCTACGGCACAGCACCTGTTAGCTTCACCAATTGGTATTCATCTGAACCATCAAATACGAGCCCTGAACTGTGTAAGGGTAAAGAAGGGTCGCCAAGAAAGTGGTTTGACAGAGGCTGTTCAAATCTTTACCAATTCATCTGTTAAATACCTGTATCATAGACAGGGCACGTTATTTTATATTGCAAGGCTTTTATGGCACAAGTTTTGTCCAACATTGCATAGGCAGTATACAACTTAACTTCAGCAGTACAAGTGGGATTACGCGAAGTGTATTATGTATTGTTTATGTCTTCGGTTGTAACGAGGGACTGTTTAGAAGTTCTGATAAATGTGTCCGGCTTAACTACAACAAATTATAGAAGTTCTCATAAATGTGTCCGACTTAACAACAAATTATCAGCTTGCATTATTGCAGACATTGAGAACCTCATTACATAGGCAATACAACGTTATGCAGTTACAGTGTCCGAGAAATGTGTTTACTATGTATGTGTTTGGTACTTACAAGGGACTACAAATAAGCTGTGAAAAATGTGTTTAAATGGACAGTCATGTTTATTTGGTGAATAATATACAATTTGTTAAAACAGCTGGTTATCAACTGTATATTCCGTGCTTTATATTCTGTGTAGATCAACAGGATCATGTACAGAACTACACACACAAACAGAAATACCAAGCAATGAGAAATTTATCATGTTATAGCCAACGTTAAGTTTTTGTGACAGACAGACTGATGACAAAGTGATCCCTATGTATCGCGTTTTTTTCGAAAAGGCGACACAAAATCTTCATTAATTTAATGTGCATTTCCAGTTGAAGTATAATGTACAATACTGAATTCAGATCTTGTCAACATGTTACAACCACAGAGGTATATGATATCTTTATAATCCCTGCATGGGTTGTGACGTTACAGTCCGGACACGAAATTGCATACCTGTTTTTGACCTATGAACTGCAAGTGTGACCTTGACCTTTAAGGTACAGACCTGGGTTTTGCGCGCGACACATCGTCTTTTTATCGTGATCACTTGTGCCAAGTTAATTAAAAATCCATGCAGGGGGTTTGACGGTACAGTCCGGACACGAACTGCGGAATGACGAACGGAAAGTGCGATGAGGTACGGACCTGGGTATTGCATGCGGCACATTGTCTTGTTATGGTGATCACTTGTGCCAAGTTACTGAAAAATCCCTGCAGGTGTTGTAACGTTACGGTCCGGACAATAAAAAGGCATACCTGTTTTTGACCTATGAACTGCAAATGTGACCTTCACCTTTGAGAAACGGACCTGGGTTTTGCGCGCAACACATCGTCTTGTTATGGTAATCAGTTGTGCCAAATTATTTAAAAATCCCTGCAGGGGTTGTGACGTTACGGTCCGTACACGAAACTGCGTACGTGTTTTGACCTATGAACTGCAAGTCTGACCTTGAACTTTGAGGTACGGACCTGGGTTTTGCGCGCAACACATCGTCTTGTTATGGTGATCACTTGTAACCTTTTCGGGGGCATAAAAAGGGCAGCCTCATTATTCATTGAATAAATTAAATTACCTGATAAAATCTGTATCCATTAGGAAACATCTCCCTCACAAGAATCTGCTGTCCATCAAACCAGCAGTTGGTTCTACCTCGATATGAAATTCCTGCCCACATATGGACCTGAAATATAAATAAAATGATACTCTAGTATTCATAGCAATATATGTTTCCTAATGGTTCCCCTTATTAACAAGTTATTAAAGGTGAAATAGGGCGTGTCTTTTGAGTATATATTCGGAAATATATATATATAATATACAATCTGTTCAAATCTTACACTTATTGGTTTTCCCGTTTTCTCACAGTAGCCAATTTTATCTCATAGCGCACACGCTTCGAGTTTCGCCCTGGTAAGTGTCACGTGATCCTGTGACGTCATTGGTACCAAACGATTAGCGGTGTCGCATTGAGTTGTATAGTATGGTCTATGTAGGATTACGTTTTATGGTACTTGTTAAAAATGCCGTGTGCTGTTGCTGGGTGAAAAAGTTTGCATAAAGAAGGACAAGATAATAACCTAAGTTTCTTTCGTTTCCCTAATCGAGATAATGATATATTAAGATTTGAAGTGTGGGTAGACCGTTACCGAAGAAAATCGGCCGACTCGTCGAGAAAGTGGGAACCTACGAAAGACGCGCGAGTTTGTAGCAAATATTTTGAGTTGACTTCGAAGGAAGTCCATCCTTTGGTTTCATTATCTTTGAATTTGGAGAACAAAAGGCCATGCATATTAAAATCAACAGCGGTATCAACGATATTTGACTATAAAAATGATAAGTGCATAACCCCACCGTCTCCAAGCAAGTTGTATTCGCCTATTCGACCGGCGTTGAGGAGGAAATTCATACATGAAGTAAGATTGAAATTTATGTTCAATTATCTTAGCACCTCATCGGGTATACGTATGATAAATTGAAGAAAGATGTATAGTCTTAGATCTTTATATACACCGTGAATGTTTAGTTGTTGAATTAGAAGCATGCGTCTTTACGTGAATCAATGAAGAGTTGACGGCGCTAATAATATGTAGCCGTCTTTTTTTAAAATATTGCTAAGAACGTTCAGCATATAAATTTAAATGAATCCGGTGAAATAAACACTGTGTCTTTGTTTCCAAATTTTAATTTTGATAATTTTAAATTATACACCCCTTCTGCCAATAGTGTTATAAATATATATTATTAACATATATAGATCTATGGATTTGAAAAAAAATACAAAATGTTTCATGGATATCTATTACAAGGCAGAAAATTAATAATATAACTAGCTTTTATATTAATTCAGTAATGTTTTATGGCAAAGCAACAACAATAACGCCTCTTAGCTCGTGCAATAAGTAAAACAAGTATAATAGAATAATATACTTTATATTATGGTAATTTGATATGTTTGATCTGTTTTCGATCTGTATAATAGGAGTAAGTATACATGAGTAAGTATACTTACTGTCTATATCGTGCTCATAATACATTTGGCTATATTATTTAAATCATAGTATTTTTCTCTCTTTGTGCGCGACAAATTTGAGCTCGCATATCATGTGATATATCAGTCTTGTGCAATACGCGTCTGCCCTCGGCGGTATTACACCGCTCAAGTAATTGCAATAAACAGGAAATATATTATAAAACTAGGTTTCCCTAAATGGTGCGTGCTTTTGTGATATACCGACGTATGTACCCTAATTAGGCTGTACTTCAATAGTGCACCGCAATATTTGATTAGTCTGTATTGATATTTGGGGGCAGTGGAGACTAGAGAGCGTGTCATATTGCAAACACCGCTCCTAGAGTGTTTGGTGTTGATGGCGACTTATGGCAAATATAGAAATTATGGTGCCGAAATTATATGCTGTTTCATTTATTATTGTTTTTATTCATTTTTTATCAATTATGGATTATATCTAATAAATATATTTGTTCCATGTCTACTTATCGGCAAAAAAATCTGACGTTCGTATTTAGACCAGGTCCATTCATTCGGAATATACTACATTTCGCGGTTATTGTGTATGTACCAAGATATTGCAGTGTTGCGGGTGACTTACTATCAGATTTCGATGAAAACAATGTTTACGTTGTTTTTTGTTTGTTGTTGCTGTAAGTGTATAAATACACTATTATGTTAGATTAGTGAATAGTGTAATGAACCGCTGGACGTAACAAATGACATGACACGATAGTCTTTAAAAGCTCTCCATTTGCACATGCACCGCGTTCGATTTCATCATCAGTTGATGAATCCGATGTATTTTCGTCCTCAGACACGTATTCTGGCTCAAAATCGTAAGGTTGGACATTGTGTAACCGTCTTATCACGGGCATTTCCTCTGACTCAGTATCATGATCGCTTAATTCTCACATTTTCGTACTGTTTTGCGTTCAGTCCCAATGTAAACAAAAAATAATTTGTTCCCAATGACGTCACTTCCGGTAATTCGCACAAGAGTTTTTTCCCTTAGATTTTTTTCGATATTTTAGCAATGCCTGTTCGCCTGTTCGATTTTTATCTTTAAAAACATATTTTCACTGAACATACTTAATACTTAAAAACATATCAAAAGCGGTTTTGTTGATTTAAGACCAAGTTCTGCTTTAACCGTAAAGGGACACATGGCAATCTTGAAAAGTTTATCATGTTTTTATATCAAGCATTGAAACTAACGTCTAGAAATATGTATCCAGTACCATTTTGACTTTAAACCTGCTTGCATATGATTAAACAAAAATTTTGAGGTTTAGTTTTTTCGTCTTATTCCGGACACCTAAGATTAAATATATTACTGGTGCAATATTATCACCAGGTAATATAAATGCAACAACAATGTTTTGTACTATTCTTATATTACAGATTGCACAAATGCAAGTTATGTAGAAAAACTAACGGGACGCCACATGTATTTTTTTATAAACAAAACACAAGATTAGTTATGTAGAAAAAGTTTTTAACTAACGGGACGCCACACGTTTTTTTAAAAAACAAACAAGATTGCCATGTGTCCCTTTAAGTAATAATACATCATAAGGTATTCTCAGCCATGGCAACATTTTTGGATAATTCAAGATGTTTTCGCTAAATGATTAAAACAAGAGGCCCAAGAGGGCCCGTGGACGCTCTACTGGCTAACATGGCTCCTATAACATCAATGAAGCGAGAGACTGCAATTTAAGTTTTTTTGAAAGTTTTGGGCAAAACAGCTTATCAACTAAATCAAGGGCCATAACTAAAGAATCTGGTAAAGTTTGGTAAAGATCAGATGAAAAATGAAGGCCCTACCGTAATAACGAGGCAAAATATAGCCTTTTTAACTAAATCAAGAGCCATAACTCCTCTGTTACTGGTCTGACTGGTCCAACATACAGCTAAAAAAAAAAGAAATTAAAAAATTATAATATAAAAAAAAAGTCATAAAATCTGGTAAAGTTTGGCAAAGATCAGATGCAAAATGAAGGCCCTATCGTAATTATAGCATTTTATAACAAAATCAAGGGCCATAACTCCGCTGTTACTGGTCCGATCTGTCTGGTTTTCGAATTTGACCGAGCTTTTCTTGACATTAACAATCTAATAAAGTTTGGTAAAGATCGGATAAAAAATGAAGTCTTAACGAGGCAAAATATAGCATTTTTAACTCCGCTGTTAATGGTCCGATCTAGCTGGTTTTCGAACTTGTCCGAGCTTTCATTTATATTAACAATCTTTGCAAGTTTGGTAAAGATCAAATAATAAATGAAGGTGCTAGGGTGTTCACAAGGCTTAATATGGCATTTTTCAACAAAACAAGGGCCATAACTCAGTTGAAATTATTTTGATCTTGCCGGTTTTCGAACTTGTTCGAGCTTTCATTGAAATAAAGACACTGGCAAAGTTAAGTAAAGATCCGATTAATATTGAATATTGAATGCCCTAGAGTGTTCACAAGGCAGAAAATAGCATTTTTCAGGGGGAAAAGGGACATAACTCCGGTGTTACTGATCCGATTTGGCTGGTTTTCTAACTTGTTCGAGCTTTCATTGATATTAACAATCTGTTTGGTAAAGATCAAATAATAAATGAAGGTGCTAGATTGCTCTCATGACAAAAGTTAACGACGGTCGGACGACGGACAACACGCCATCCCATAAGCTCTGTTGGCCCTTGGCCAGTAGAGCTAAAGGTCTCACTAAAATATTTTCTCTTTTTTTGTTGCAGGTGACAAGAATGAGACAAGTTCATGATTTCATACAGGTTAGGATATGCCTGAATGTTTCTGAGCCCAGATCTGAGAATCTAATACTGGGTAGTGATACATTTGAAATGTCAGTGAAATGGACAAATTCAAGAGGGTCTCTTCAAACTATTGATATTAAAAAGAGAGCAAATTGGTCAACCCCGTGTTTTTTGTTGGATATTTCGTGCAACAGACATCAAGTTTCACAAAGAAAATATTTTTAAGAAAATTCATTAAGTTCTACAGTGGTCCAGAGGGGTCCTGCTACATATGCAAGGCTATGTAAAATTAACTGTGTTGTGAGACGTAAACAAAAGCTCATCCAGTTCAGCAGACGCTTACTCAACTAGCAGCTGATTGATGCAGATTTGTGTTTTCTGAAAAAACAGCTTTCAAAATGGAAAAAAGTGAGTTTGAGGATTGTAAAATGGCATCAAGTGTGGATTTTAACAAGTTGTAATGATTTTACAGTGTAAAATTAACTATGGTGTAAGACATTCGGACTGTATGCTGTACAAGAACAACACCTTGGATGGAGTTATGCATAAGAAGTCTGGTTACTCTGAATATGGGAGACAATCCATTCAACTCTGAACAACACACACTCATTTGAACGTTTCCGCACACATGGCAACATATATTTATGTAAAGAGTGTCTCGGGTTTGCTTCGGAACCTTCATGTGAGCTGCATTGTAATAATAGTTTGTGTCCGAGATATGACCAGCTGAGCTTAATTGGAACCACATCCAACAAACTGTGAGAGAAACAGATGTATCCACACCACACCGAATCTATACATGGGACTTGGACAGTATCTAGACTTCATGCTTGAGGTAATTATAAGTACTGTTGCTGTAATCAAGTAGTGTATCACATTAGAATCATACCCCACCCACTTCAAATGTACAGCATTTATTAGTAATAACTAATCGTAATTAAATCTATTGTTTTTCACTTGTCAAGAATGTCGGTCGCATAAAGCCTCAAATAAAATAACCTTACGTTAAGTAATTTATTTGTCACTTTGTCAAGAATGTCAGTTGCATACAACCGCACGCATACGTAAAAATAATTAATTCGTCACTTGTCAAGAATTTCGGTCGCAAACAATCGGACGTTAAAAAAGCTTGTGTTGCGTAAAAAAACTTGTTTGTAACTTGTCTAGAAACTCGGTCGCTTTCAACTTTATACAACTTTACGCGAAATAACATTACATAAAATAATGTTAATTTGTCGCTCGTCAAGAATGTCGGTCACATAGCACAGTCAGCACAGCATACAACCTTGAGTAAAAAAACCTTATGTAAAATAATTTATTTCTCACTCGTTAAATAGATTTATGTCGGTCGCATACTGCCTTGCATAAAAAAGCTTACATAAGATAATGTATTTGTCACTTGTCAAGAATGTCGGTTGCATACAACGTCATGGAAAATGTATAACTTCACGTAAAATAATTTATTTTTCAAAAATGTCAGTCGAGTACGCTCGTCTTCTCTCGTCATTTCTTGACATTTTGTAAAAGCGTTTTGTTTTGTAATTTTGTGACAGTTGTCAAGAATGTGTGAAACTATTGTACTGAATTTAGTTAATTTCAGATGAATATATTATTAAAGTATAAATTTTCAGTGTTGACTTGACTTGACTTGGTTTGGCTGACTATTGACTTGACTAGACTTGATTTGACTGACTCAACTGCACACCTTACATAACTTGTTTATGATTTGACTTATCAAAACTCGACTTAATCTTGACTTATACTTGACTTGAACTTGACTTAACTTGACATGAACTTTACATGAATGTGTGAAACTATTGTATTGAATTTAGTTAATTCCGGATCAATATACTTAGTAAATTGTATATGGATATATTTTCACTTTGGTCTTGACTTGACTTGACTTGACTATTGTTTGACTCGACTAGACTATAATTAACTAGACTTGACTAGACTAGACTGAATCAGCTGCTGAAGTCTGCACAACTTGTTTATGACTTGACTCACCATAACGTCCTTATTACTCGACTCACCATAATTTGACTTGACTGAACTTGACATGAACATGACTTGACTTACACACATTATAATTTAAATATGAAACACATTTTAGGTAAAGAAAACATAACGCTCAATATAGAAATAACAATACTGATAATTATTTTACTAAAGAAGGGGTTATTAAAGATACACCTTTGTCGTCTCAATGCAATCCTATACATTTTCGAATTGCCTAGATCTCAATTTGTCGAATCCAAACGTTGTCATACTTTAAGCTATAATTTCACAAATAGTCGCCCGATGTGGTCACATGAGGCCATTTCATGTAGGGCTTTAACGTAAGTTCCTTCAGAAAAGATTTTCGTCGCATGTCGCGAACTTTTTTCCTTCAAGGTCTCACTAAACAGTTACTTCCCTTGCCAGTCACGGTAGGAACTTTCTGGAGCTTAAAAAAAAGATCTGTGTTATTTGGTTCTTGCTTATTTCTTAAAATGTGCAAATATTTTCTCTTTTTTTGTTGCAGGTGACAAGAATGGGACAAGTTCATGATTTCATACAAGTTAGGATATGCCTGAATGTTTCTGAGCCCAGATCTGAGAATCTAATACTGGGTAGTGATACATTTGAAATGTCAGTGAAATGGACAAATTCAAGAGGGTCTCTTAAAACTATTGATATTAAAAAAAAAGCAAATTGGTCAACTCCGTGTTTTTTGTTGGATCTTTCGTGCATCAGACATCAAGTTTCACAAAGAAAATATTTTTAAGAAAATTAATTAAGTTCTACAGTGGTCCAGAGGGGTCCTGCTACATATGAAGAGCTATGTAAAATTAACTGTGTTGTGAGACGTAAAGGGCCAGCAGAGCTAAAAAGAAACATTTGCAAATATATCCTTTTGTCCCAAACTCACACACCAAATGGTAAAAAAAAATGAGTTGGTACATACTCAAACCTACTACACTATTTATATTGGGAATGTACATGATGCATGATCCATATTTTGTTGAGTGCCAGATAGCTATACATGAAAAAATAAAAATACTATAGCGATACTATATGTTCGATATGATTCAGTATCATGATATTTAATGTAAAATATTTCATGTACATGTACATGTATGTTATAGACTATTATCATGATTATTAGAAATTTATACAAATACAGCAATAACTAAAAGGATGTTTATTTAATTAATCCTGAAGAGTTCCTTGCTTAGGATGTCTACTTTCATCTGTGGAAATGGAGGTAACTGTAACAGGTTCAAAATTGATTAGTGGATGATGACGCTTTATGTTAGTCGTATTTACACAATAGTTCAACTTCATTGTCATCGTACAGCGAAGACATGTTACTTTTGACTTTTATATTAAAATGCTACTTTAAATAAAGTATTTACATAAACAAAAAGCAGGTTTCATATTATTGATAAAAAAATACTGAATGCTGCAAACTGCAAATGTTACATTATAATTGTATATACAGTCTAGTAATAACATGAATAACTAGGTATCTACATTATCACCGAGAAGAGAGAAAAAATATCCTTATCGACCTTACCTAATTTTCTTGGGAACAAGACCAGAAACAGACCTCTTTTTTATTGGCCTTAGACAAGCTCTGTTGATTCAAGTGACTGAGAAATGAATTGGGTGTTTGGGATCACTTTGGGCTTTAACATTTTTTAAAACTTAAAAAGGCGCTACATTAGTAGACAATGTTGCATTAAAATATGCAATGTTACGATCAAGTGCTCCAGCAGAACATCACATTTGCTAGCTCACTTGTGAAGACATCACCCTGCGCTGAATGCAAATTTGAAAGTAAACACTGTGAACATCAAAATTGTTGTGCGTAATGTTTTCCATTTACTAGCACAACCAATATTGCATTAAGTTGTGTTTTCGGCATCAAAGTACACAATTGGCAAGGTCTATTGAAATGACAAACAGAATAGCACGAGAAAATATACTGATACGTATCATGATACAGTCTCGTGTATCGCAATATATAGCTACGCATTTTTTAACAGGTCCCCTTGCTTATAGAAGTTATAGGGCGAGTGCTCTACCAACTGAGCTAACCATGCCATCGGGTACTTTCCATCAGGTATACAATATCACCACACTATTCCCCCTTTTAACCTTTATAAAACTGATCCATCTCTTCTGATCTCTCTGACCACATTATTATTCTAGTCGCCAATGGTGTTGTAAACCAAGCTAAACAAATGTGGCCATTACGCGACTCAAACCCGGGACACCTCGCTAACAAGTCGTGCTCTACCAAATCATGAGGTAACCGGACCACTGTGTACCCAATATCACCACAATCATATAGTGTCTATGGGTGGTTATGTACCGTGACTCGGCATGAGCCTGTCAAAATATTATCACTTTATCATTTACAATACTATAAAATACTTATAAAATTAAAAAATATACAATACCTTGTATGCATGTTTGGGTTTTGGTGTTTTTGATGGCAGCCAATCTATACCATTATTAGTCCGATAAAACCTAACCCGTCCATTGGAACTCAATTCCACTGTCGTTTCGTCCGTGAAGATGACTTTTTCAATTTTTTCTCTTGTGGCCAACATTCGCACTGCATAATCAAACCGTTTTCCAACATTTATATTACTAATTAACTGACAGTATTTCTGGGGTTTTCCGTTCCAGCCATGTTTTTGTCTGTAGACTGTGGTAACCACAGGAACTGGTCACTTTTAATTTTTGCCTTCTATTATTATAATTGTGTATAAAGAAGATGAATGGGAAATTTTGTAAAATGCTGGTTTCTTCTTCACAGGTCAAGCAGACGTTCGAAACAATCTCAGTTACATACACACTATATACTAACATGTGCAGAAATGTATTACCTATCCAACAATACCTTTCTTCCAACGATCCCTTGTAAATTCGCTGAGATATCCGAGTACAACGTCACCAAAGTGCAATTTGATACTGCTCGTCGTTTGTTTATGTCCCCAATGTAAACAAATGTATTTTACCGAAAATCAGGTGTCCGTTAATTCCGTTAAGTTCGGCGCAGTATTCCAGCTTCAAATCACAATCAATTCACTAACATAAAGCACCGATACGTAAATAAATCCATATTTGATCAGTTTGCATAGTCCGTATCCCGAGAAAGTCACACAACAACGAGTATTTCGCCACTTGTTATCGGCACTAGCAGACCTTATGGTTTATTCTCTTACTGCTCTGGCTTCTGCCAAGTCATTGAGTACCTTGATTGTGGCTTTCTAGGCTATTGTTTTTTGTATTATATTTACACGAGCATATTTGTGTTTTACTTATTTTGCCTATTGATGCTGCCTTGTTGGTTAGAGATTAGATCATGGCGGGGATTTCTTTATTTACACTGTCCTGTTTTAATGGGATGACAGTAGGGTAAGTGTGAGGTTTGGTGCACCCTAGAACCGGTTTAAAGCCCCAGTGGTCTACTTTGCCACTGACCGTTCCAATGCGGTAGCCCTATTGTCAACCCTTTTGTGTTTGTGATGTGCTTTGCATTTATTATTGCTTTTGCCTTCTTGTTTGTCTGTTTGCGTGTTTGTTTCTGTGTTTTGTGGTTGACTGTCCTCCTTGAATGCTACTTTCCCTGTGCGATCTTTTTATATTTCTTTACAAATGAAACCGCCATTTTCAAATGATTTACGGGCCCGAATGACGTCATAATGCGATTCTAACAGCTTTGGTAAGTGTTTTTACTTTTTAATATTATTCTTGAATATATTAGAAAATACGTTTGTGCTTATCCATGAGTTATGGATAAGCACAAGCGTTGTTATGTGACTTTCTCGTGATACGGACTATGCACACTGATAAAATATGGATTTATTTACGTATCGGTGCTTTACGTTAGTGAATTGATTGTGATGTGAAGCTGAATACTGTGTCGATTTTAACGGAATTACCGGACACCTGATTTTCGGTTAAATTCATGTGTTTACATTGGGGACATAAACAAAGGACGAGCTGTATCAAATTGCACTTTGGTGATTTTGAACTCGGATGTCTCAGCGAATTGACAAGGAATCGTAGGAAGAAATGGTATTGTTGGATAGGAAATTCATTTCTGCAGATGTTAGTATATAGTGTGCATGTAATTGAGATTGTTTCGAACGTCTGCTTGACCTCTGAAAAAGAACACCAGCATTTTCCAAAATTTCCCATTCATCTCCTTTATAGACAATTATAATAATAGAAGGCAAAAATTAAAAGTGACCAGTTCCTGTGGTAGTAACTAACATATTTACGTGATACACACACACATTAAATTCGACTTCAAGTCTGTCTTGAATTTGTCGCGACGTCAGTTCTGTATTCACTTCCATCCACATATTAATGAAAGCCTCATGAATGTCAAAACTTTTCTGATAGTAAGTAGGCTAATTTAAAGTTTAGAATCAAACTGGCGAACTTAGTCCATACTCTGAGAGATTGCAACTGAAGACACGCCATTTTGTATCGTTCTGTGTTTTGACTGGTCAAACGGACTATGATGCAAAAAACGGGTCAAAACGCAAAAAACGCGTTTCCCCCGTTTCCCCCGTTTTTCACGTGACCGTTAACAGAAGCATCGTTTGCAAACGGTAAGCAAACGTTTTCAAACGGTAAGCAAACGTTTTCAAACGGTAAGCAAAAGTTTTTAGGTCAGCGTTCGTTTACCCGTTTTGAAACGGATTAACGGAAAACGAACGAACGATCGTTTAACGGGTTTGCAACGGCCGCAAAACGTAGAAACTCGGTAATAAAACGCTGCCATGTCTGTTTAACCAGTTGTTTATGTCTGGAGGTTGATGTCCGGAGGTTGATGACGATATTTGTACATATGTCTATGATCACATACATCTAAAGAATGTTTAATTTATCATATTGCTGTAGCAAAGTAGTAAATAAAAATCTCTGCAACGTCATCATTGTTTGTTGTGTTCATTAGATTTTCAAATTAATAGTTATTTGTGATTCAAAAGTATATTCACCCATTAAGTATTTGACTCTAACCAATTAGTAGATATTTCCTCCAGATCCTCTGTGCAATCAACACGACGGTATGCGTCTATGATATGTGCAACTCAAGCGACATACTATTTACAATTGAACATGGCTATTTTACGATTTTGGTGCTACGGGGAAAACATCGAGACAAACTGGTGATTTTATAAATTATCTAATGCAAGTGCATATATTATTGAACAAAATGTTATTTTATTTTTATGTATTTATCTTTTGATTGCATTTTAAATCCGTGAATGCATGATTATAAACATCGTGGTTGTCATTGTTAATTTATTAATTAAAAAAAAAATAATAATAATAATAATAACAACAACAATAACAGCAACAAATAAAATTATAAACTTTAATTCATGTGTGGATTCGATAAATACAATTTTAAATTTTATTCCAATATAAGTCAATTGATGTTGATACAACGTGCGCTTTATACAAGCTTTTTCAGAAAACATCCCAAATAAATCGAAATATGTGTTTGACGATTTTCTGACAATAAGAATATTAGGCTTGAACAAGTGCACATTGCATAAATTAAGTAATACAATAATAAAGCAGCAAGTTTGAAGAAGCCATGTTTTTGTTTTTATTTTAAGAGCATCAGATACGATGATAGTTTATTATCAGTTCTTTACACGTAGCACACACCTTAAACATAAACATGAAGACCAATGTGAGCCATTGTAGGATCACCTTCTGGCAAGAACTTTAATAAGACGTTAATATGTATATGTTAAATCGTATTACAGATCGGTATACAATTTTGTTGTTGTAATATGTTAATAACGTATTTGGTTTGTACACATATATATTATATTATTAAAGGCAATATAATGGGTATGTTTTAGCAAATTGTCAAAATGTAATAGGAATTCGAACTTAATGTCTCCCATCTATATAACCTTATAGCGCGTGTTCCGTAGATTCTGCACATCCTATTAAATTCTGCATCTATTTTCTTAAATATTTATATTCTAAAGGTATAGTTTATTCGCTTAAAAATGTATCTGGTAAAACAGTTCAGGTCTGTTATCAAAATTACCGAAAAGTGTAATATTTATAAAACTAAAATGATAATCTGATGCAATTTTAGGGATTAATTGTTTGATCTAAATTGCGTCTTAGACCACGTCTAGTCATGCGTAAAAGCTTTAACTTGTTTCCAACACAATTCTGATAACAAATAACGAAATATTGGTAAAAATGTTCAGAACACAGGCAAGCAAAAACACGTATACAATCAAACATATGCGACACCACAAACATAAAAGATCTGACAATAGGGGAACTGCCTTGGAACTGTCGGTTTCAAAAATACTATTCGAGTTTGAAACCAGGTTTAAGGATGCACCAACCTCCGCACTCTCGTCGTCCAAATAAAACGGGACGGTGTAAATAAAGACATCCCAGTCATGCTATATCCTCTAACAAGCTAGACAGCATTAATAGGCAATATACGGATAACACAAAATGATCATGTACATATTAATAATAAAAGAAGATATGTGTTTGTATGTGTGTATGGTGTTTAACGTCATTTTCAACACATGCAAGGTATATATGACGGTCGATGTTTAGTGGTAGAGGCAGACCACCCACTTTTCCTGAGTAAAACCAGTACTACTGAACACCTCCCGGCATCCAAATGTAGATATAAAAGTCGAACAGGAAATGTAACATTCAAGGCCAACAGTCAACCAAACACGCATCAAAACTAGCAACATTTACAAGGATAAATAAAAAGCAAAATGATATATAGGGTCCAATAGAAAGCACAGCGTCCGAACGCAATGGCATCGTAGGTCCGCACTGTACTGCAAACAAGGACTTGAAACTACAATGAAAGAGACAAAATACAACAGAAAGGGTGGTGAAGACAGGGTTACCGACTTGGAACGGTCAATAGGCAATAAGGCCTACTGGTTAGCTTGAATCGATTTTATATGCGCACAATCCTCGCTATTATCCTGTCTTCAGCGCCCAAATAGACAAGACAGTGTAAACAAAACGACATCCCATCAAAAGGGAATCTCTAACAATAAAGTCCACATCCAGAGAAACTAAAGATATACATACAAAATAATAAACATCTCAGGATGTATCCAGAATCGTACTGAACAACCATAGTAGTTGCAGCTAAAGAGAAAACCAATCTAGGGTACGACCAGAAACAAACAAGCAAATGGCTTACAATAAGGCTACAACCTTGGAACGGACAATGGCAAAGAGATCACCGAGGGTTTAAACCAGGTTCAAGGGAGAACCAAGCATCAATATTACCCTAATGTCATCCCAATAAAATGGGACGGTGTAAATAAAGACATCCCCGCCAGGGTGTATCCTCCAACAAACCAGGCAGCATTATTAGGCAATATAAATATAACTCAAAGATCATGTGTATATAAATATAAAAAAGCCTAAAACTACATTAACATTTTCAACTTCCTTCTTATATATGGTGATCTTTCCCTGCTTTCAGAATATAAAGGAAATGCAAACAGAAGTAAAACACGCGATAAAATAGTTTAGACTTGGGGGAAAGTTCCTGAAAGAGACAAGAAAATGTTCATGTTTATTAGCATTATATTGATATTGTGTTGCGTGCTCGCATCTCCGATTTTTGGGGTTAAATAAAGGTGAAAATACGAGACAGACAAAGGCAAGTTTCATTCAGCAGCCAATACGGTAGTAACCGTTGAGAGTGTTAGAAAAAATATTCATTTGTTTAAGCGAGAAATTATCGTTATCGAAGTTTACATAGAACGCGAGATTACCAAGTTAGGTGCATGCATGCATGCATTGTATGTTTTCCTGCGTTATGTTATAGGGCACAATGCAGACAATGCTCCTGATTAGAGATACACATGTACTTTAAGTATATACAAATACACAAGAACTACATATCGATTTAATCTGGAGGCGTATCATTCTGAACGTGCTATGTAATATTTATAGCATGATTTTTCGAGTATATGCGATTTATACTGCTTCTCGAGGGCCGCAGGCCCGAGAGTGCAGTATAAATCGCATACGAGAAAATTATGCTATAAATATTTTGTACCAGAGCCATTATCCATCTACGCATGTGCAAGAAGTTTTAGGGCGTTGCAGTTTTCAGTAAAATTAACAGCTCGATCCAATCAAGAAATAGCATTATCATGCGTGATGAACATGACCCATATTTTGAGTATTGCAGCCAATCGCCTTTGTTTATTATTGGGCAAATGCACTGTCAAGGAGTGCTGTTTTGGTCGCTTTGATTGACAGGTTGTTTGTAAATTACAACTGCACGCGCGTAAATTTGTGTAGACCAAGGTATAACTGCCGAATTTGTCATTTATAGCACGGCTGAAATATACCGGCATTTATAGCACGGTTTAGGCTCAGACCTTCAGGTTTATGAAAAATATATCATAAGCAAGAACAAAGGAAAACCATTAGAGCTATGGTACAAGTATATATATATTGGCTGCATCAACATTTAAAGAAACTAACCCGCCAAATAACGTCAAATTTGCACTACAAAACAGTTTATCAAACCTCTATCCAGGTGTTCCGGTCATATAATAATGTATATGTGCCAATTAAAAGTATAACATTGTTCATGGTTTCTTAAAATACCCGTGATTGAGAATGCTTAAAATGAATAATGAGTCGGTCACTCTTAATTATGCGCTCCAGTTCTGGGGTTTGGCCTGGCTAGTTAAAGCCGTTTATATTGTGTCTATAGAGTTTGGATTTGCAAAGTATGTAAGTTATATAATATACCGTGTTGTCAGTAGGTTTAGAAATAGTGTACTTATGCTGTAAACGTTGGCTGTTGTTGGCGGGATAGCTACTTAAATCAATTGTGTACTGTAGAAAAAGTAAACCAGAAATGTGCAAACAACTATTTCCACTTTCAAGGGTCTCTACCCTGCGCTTCACAAATAAAAATTAATCGGCAATGGTTTAAAAATCCTGTCCATAATATGGAAAGAAAAGAACAATGAAATCAAATAATAAAACTCTCCCTTCTACAATCAACGCTTTAAAAGGAAGCCAGGTGCATGAGCTCCCATCCCTCAGGTATTTTGGTCGTACCATAAATTGGTTTTCTCGTTGGCTGAAACTGAGATGTTTATACTATTTATTTGTTGTATAATATCGATATAGAACAGGAAAAGAAGCATTCAAGGACGACAGTCAACCACAAACACACAGAAACAAAGAACAGATTTAAAGAAGAATAAAAGGTCACATAATATTATCACAAACTCAAAAGGGTTGACAATAGGGTTACCGCCTTGGAACGGTCAGTGGCAAAAAAGGCCGCTTGGGGTTTAAATCAGGTTCTAGGGTGCACCAAACCTCCCATTTACTGTTAACACAATAAAACGGGACAGTGTAAATAAAGAAATCCCTGCCATGAAATATTCTCCAACCAACAAGGCAGCATTAATAACCAATATAAGTAAAACACAAAGTTGCTCGTGTATATATACTCGTAAATACAAAAAAAACAATAGCATAGAAAGCCACAAGTAAGGTACTCAGTGACTTGGCAGAAGCCAGAGCAACAAGAGAATAAAACATTGAGAGCACGACAAAACAAGACTGCAGACAAAGTTCAAACGTCACCGATCTATTGGGTTTTAGGTAGACGTCATCATAGGGTTCACAGCCTGTCCGGTCATCGCACAATCAAAGAGGAACGCATAGTGGTGAACTGTAAATGGGTCCACCACCAAGCATGCAGTGCGATTGTCCCGGTCACTGACTACCACCACCAAGCATGCAGTGCTATTGTCCCGATCATTGACTACCACCACAAAGCATGCAGTGCTATTGTCCCGGCGACTACCACCACCAAGCATGCAGTGCTATTGTCCCGGTAATTGACTACCACCACCAAGCATGCAGTGCTACTGTCCCGGCGACTACCACCACTAAGCATGCAGTGCTATTGTCCCGGTCATTGACTACCACCACCAAGCATGCAGTGCTATTGTCCCGGTAATTGACTACCACCACCAAGCATGCAGTGCTATTGTCCCGATCATTGACAATCCACCACCAAACATGCAGTGCTATTGTCCCGGTAATTGAGTACCACCACCAAGCATGCAGTGCTATTGTCCCGGTCATTGACTACCACCACCAAGCAGTGCTATTGTCCCGGTCATTGACTACCACCACCAAGCATGCAGTGCTATTGTCCCGGTAATTGACTACCACCACCAAGCATGCAGTGCTATTGTCCCGGTCATTGACTACCACCACCAAGCATGCAGTGCTATTGTCCCGGTAATTGACTACCACCACCAAGCATGCATTGCTATTGTCCCGGTCATTGACTACCACCACCAAGCATGCAGTGCTATTGTCCCGGTCATTGACTACCACCACCAAGCATGCAGTGCTATTGTCCCGGTCATTGACTACCACCACCAAGCATGCAGTGCTATTGTCCCGGTCATTGACTACCACCACCAAGCATGCAGTGCTATTGTCCCGGTAATTGACTACCACCACCAAGCATGCAGTGCTATTGTCCCGGTATTTGACTACTCCACCAAGCATGCAGTGCTATTGTCCCGGTAATTGACTACCACCACCAAGCATGCAGTGCTATTGTCCCGGTAATTGACTACCACCACCAAGCATGCAGTGCGATTGGCACGGTCTTTGACTACCACCACCAAGCATGCAGTGCTATTGTCCCGGTCATTGACTACCACCACCAAGCATGCAGTGCTATTGTCCCGGTAATTGACTACCACCACCAAGCATGCAGTGCGATTGGCACGGTCTTTGACTATTTAATTTACTCATTTCGTTGAGTTGCTAGTGGCTTAGTCTGGACATTGCGCTTGGGTGTTGTGCTTTCTATAGGACCTCATTTTTATCTATATATGATTAGCTGCAATCGGAACTGCCTCTTTGATTATGTAACAGGCAAACCTATCCACAGACCGCATTCGGTAAATATTCATCACAGGAATGAAATTTGTTAAGAAATCGATGTCAGCAAATGAGAAAATGTTAAAAAAGAAGAACATTAAGCAATGCAAGAAGACATCTTGATAGTGTAGTGTATAAAATAAAGTTTATGTGGTATCTATTTCCTGGGAAAGCATCGCCAGTATGTTGAACTACTTTCTTAAGTGAAATGCTGTATGGTAAGAAACGACTAATCGTTCAATACCTATGGCTGTGAACAACATAAAAGGCTACACATAAATGTAATCAGACTTACATTTACACCAAACAAACCACGCTGTACGTCGTCAACTGGTTGCAATCATTTAAATTAAAAATTCTCGAATGGAAAATTAAATATTTTGAATTATAATCACTCCACCCAGAAAAATCAAAAATGTTGCGTTTTTAAATATACTGAGTATATAGTGACTACTAGTTTGTTCTAATAGGTGTCATGGTAAGTGGGAATTGAATCTGCATATATCCGACGTCTCCCTGGTGTCAACCCTTGTATGTTTGTGGTGTCGCTTCTAGTGTAGCTTTGTAACTGTTGTTTATTCTGAATGTGTGTTTTTAGTTGACTGTGTTCTGTGAATGTTACATTTCCTGAACGACTTTTATAGTCTATCAAGATAGCTACGTCAATGTGTAAAACTTATGGTAAACGTGCCTATGCGATATAGGACAATAGTGAGATAGATACGTCAATATGTAAAACTTTTTGTTAACGTGCCTATGCGATATAGGACAATAGTGATATAACTACGTCAATATGTAAAACTTATTGCAAACGTGCCTATGCGATACAGGACAGTAGTGATATAACTACGTCAATATATCAAATTATTGTAAACGTGCCTATGCGATATAAGATAGTAATGAGATAGCTACGTCAATATGTAAAACTTATCGTAAACGTGCCTATGTGATATAGGATAGTAGTAAACTTATTGTAAACGTGCCTGTGGGATATAGGATAGTAGTGAGATAGCTACGTCAATATGTAAAACTTATTGTAAACGTGCCTATGGGATACAGGATAGCAGTGAGATAGCTACGTCAATATGTAAAACTTATTGTAAACGTGCCTATGTGATATAGGATAGTAGTAAACTTATTGTAAACGTGCCTATGTGATATAGGATAGTAGTAAACTTATTGTAAACGTGCCTATGGGATATAGGATAGTAGTAAACTTATTGTAAACGTGCCTATGGGATATAGGATAGTAGTAAACTTATTGTAAACGTGCCTGTGGGATATAGGATAGTAGTGAGATAGCTACGTCAATATGTAAAACTTATTGTAAACGTGCCTATGGGATATAGGATAGTAGTAAACTTATTGTAAACGTGCCTATGGGATATAGGATAGTAGTGAAATAGCTACGTCAATATGTAAAACTTATTGTAAACGTGCCTATGCGATACAGGATAGCAGTGAGATAGCTATGTCAATATGTAAAACTTATTGTCAACGTGCCTATGCGATACAGGATAGTAGTAAACTTATTGTAAACGTGCCTATGCGATATAGGATAGAAGTGAGATAGCTATGTCAATATTTAAACCTTATTGTAAACGTGCCTATGCGATAGAGGATAGTAGTGAGATAGCTACGTCAATATGTACACGTATTGTAAACGTTCCTATGCGATACAGGATATTAGTGAGAATTTGTTTTGGGTGACCTTCCAATGTCTGGAATCGTATTAATAAAAGGAAAAGCAATTAGCTAGTCACTAGATAATATTCATATAAATAGGTATACAAGTCGAACAGGAAATGTGGCATTCAAAGTCAACCAAAAACAAACAACAAGGAAATGCCAACGCAAAGTATGTGACACTATAATCAAAAAGGAGTTGAAAATAGGGGTACTGCCTTGGAATGGTCAATAGTTTAAAGGGCGATGGATGTTTTCACCAGGTTCCTGTGTGTAACAAACCTCACTCTTACCCTAGTGCATCCCAATAAAAAAGGACAGTGTAAATTAAGAAATCCCCGCCGGGCTATATCCTCTAATAAACTAGTCAGCAATAATAGAAATTATAAGTATAACACAAAGATGATCATGTATATATGAATATAAAAAAACAAGCATAAAAAGCCACAAAGCAAGTACTCAGTGACTTAGCAAAATCCAGAGCATCAAGCTATTAACTCACTGATCAACCGGCTGCAGCGAAGGCAGATGGTTGCAGAGAAGTCAGATGGGAGAAATTGTTAGAAGTTAATGGTGGGGTTAGTAGTTTTGCTTTCTTTGCGTATTTTGCTAACATGTTTGGAAAATGATTATGAAGATTTCAAAAGGAATGACAGAGGAAGCTTTCACTTAGTGCGTATAGCACCCTGTATAAATGTCCAAAGATTTGTAAAAAACATGATTTTTTCAGAATAAAAACAAATAACGAACTGATATTCGCAATTGTAATTCAATTTAAACCGCTTGTCAAGATCGTCAATACTTTCTATATAACTGTACAAAATATAGCATTGAAATAATGAAAACATTCCGAGTTACAGAATTTTAAAGTTGACAGGGTAAAAACAAATAGCTAACCTGAATGTCAGAGGTGTTTTGCAAGTGCGAACGGTTAAGTCAGAATGAACATTTTAAACAATTATTTCGCGTTTTTTGACGATTGCTAGGGTAACCACTGTACATTTTGGATTGAAAATTAACACGAGTACATGTAATTACCTATAGATGTTTTCAGTGCTCGCATTTAGTAAATATTGTGTTACCTTTTGACACATTGGACATATGTATTGTGGTGTTTTAAGCAATTATTTCGCGTTTTTTGACGATTGCTAGGGTAACCACTGTACATTTTGGATTGAAATTTAACACGAGTACTTGTAATTACCTATAGATGTTTTCAGTGCTCGCATTTAATAAACATTGTGTTACCTTTTGACACATTGGACATATGTATTGTGGTAAATAGTAAAGGCAATGCAACCTCAATTGTTAAGATAGGAAGACTAAATTCAAATATTTATTGAACAGTTAGTGTGTGTTTTTATGCCCCCGAAAGGTGGGCATATAGTAATCGCAGCGTCCGTCATTCCGTCCGTCCTTCCGTCCGTCACACATTTCGTGTCCGATCAATAACTCTGACATTTATGGAGGGATTTTTTTCACGGGCAAAATCCAGGTCCGTAGCTCCAAGGTCAAGGTCACCCTTAGATGTCAAATCATACCATATGGCCCTATATTTGATTTTAAGTCAGGCCAAATAAAAACATACCTGTGTTTGCGGTGGCCCGACCGACCCTATTTTTAAAGGGCCTACCCTAAAACATTTTATGCAAACATTTCCAAAAAAAGAAAAGAAATATTGTTCTGAACAATGATTTATCACATAGCTTATATCATGGAAGTGAAACATAACACCATTATATATTTTCTGTAATCCACTGGGCACTGGTGGTATATGCAAATTATTACCAAATTTCACAGCAAAAGTGGAAAATATTTAGGTAAGCCATATGATTTGCCTGGAATGTCATGATACATTCAGAGTTTAATGTTTTTCTTTTATGTAAACAATGCGATGCTAATTAACCATTAAACTAATTAGTAACATGCATGTTAAACAAAGGTCTTCTGGTTTAAAGTGTCCTATTATTTGTAATAGGCACAAGTGTTCACCACAACAAGACGACGTGTCGCGCGCAAAATCCAGGTCTATAGTATCTTGCAAATCTCTAAAAGTATGTCTGAAATATGTCGCGTTTTGCACGGTGATAACTTGACTGTCAAAATCAAGATCATTAAAGTCGTAAATTTTACCGCGAAACTTACCAAGATCCATTACTTTAATTCCAAACCTGGTTAGCTCCGGAGTCATGAGTTCAGATCGGCCACACTGTTTTTGTGAGGGTTTGACACAAGATATAATGTCACGGTTCAAAGTCATTCGTCCCCTACCGCTGGTTCATGTGTGGAAGTTGTCAGTTACTTCTGGAGAATCTGGTTAGGTTAAATGCGACCTCCGTTCATAACTGAACGGCGTTAAATATTTATCACACTCTTACTCCCATCAGGAAGTAGTTTTATTTGGTGGTGCGTAACCTATATAAATTCAATAAGAGTGAGATACAGCCCTTTGTTATAAATTAGCTATTCTATATTGTTTTTTCACGAAAGTGAATCTTTATTGTTATTTGCGATTATTTTAATATTATATGAACACATCCACGTTTTAACAAGTAGTACGAAATTCAGTTAATGTATTCGTTTACCTTGAGACCGCCAATATTATGCGACATGAAGACAGACCAGCATCACTTCTTTTACCTTTTAGCCTGAATTTTAAGCGTGTATTTAATATAGTATTGGCCATCCATAATATGAAATTGTACATATTCCAGTAGCAGATGTTTTATATTATTCTAAGCTGTTTTATTTGTCAAAGATAACCAATTTCACTAATTCCGTATGTGTTAGTATTCAATTAATAGTAAAAATTAAATAGTTTTAAACAAAGTTAAAAATGAAAGTTGTTCAGCCAGAAACTAATGTACACAAATGATTGCATGTCCCATACCTCCCTATGTCAAACATCCTCAGTGCGGTAAAAAAGTAAAAAGTCTGAATTTAAGTTAAAACATGCTGTTGGCGTTGTTAGAAATTAAAATAATCTTATATATTAGTCAATGTTCTTGTCAATGTATATGTTGTACAATTTTGTACAAGCATGTTTTGTTACAGTATGGCAAAATCCCTCCATAAATGTCAGAGTTATTGATCGGACACGAAACGTGTGACGGACGGAAGAACGGACGAAAGGACGGACGGTGCGATTACTATATGCCCACCCTTCGGAGGCATAAAAACACACACTAACTGTTCAATAAATATTTGAATTTAGTCTTCATATCATGACAATTGTGGTTGCATGGTTTTTACTATTTACCACAATACGTATGTCCAATATGTCAAAAGGTAACACAATGTTTACTAAATGCGTGCACTAAAAACATCTATATGTAATTACAAGTACTCGTGTTAAGTTTCAATCGAAAATGTACAGTGGTTAACCTAGCAATCGTCAAAAACGCGAAAGGATTTCTTAAAAGACTCTGACATTCCAGTTTGCATCTGAAATGTTCACTCTGACCACCATTCGCACTTGTAAAACATCTCTGACATTCCGGTTCGCTATTTTTTTACCCTGACGACTTAAAATTCTATAACTCGGAAAGTTTTCATTATTTCAATGATATATATTGTACAGTTATACAGAAAGGATTGACAATCTTGACAAGCGTTTTAAATTGAATTACAACTGCGAATATCATTTCGTTATTTGTGTTTATTCTGAAAATCTCATAGTTTTTAAAAATCTTTGGACATTTATGTGTAGGTTAATATAGTTAACCGTAGTTTTGAAAACCCAATATCGGCCCTCTGATAATGCGGTATACAACTTGCACTTTTATCCAATCAGAACCGACCTAGTATTTTCTTCTTCTCGAGACAACGCCTAGTTCGCCATTTTTGTCTAAAAGCGGATTCCTTAATCTTATGTTTACAAACATACAATTATACAAAGGTGCAAAGATAATACTGAAAATGGATTATAAAATATTCCTGAAAATCTTCTTTACTAAAAATGTCCGTTTAGTATGCTATATAAGCTGACATGGTAGTAACAGTTATATACTCAGTTGCAAAAGAAAGTGTTCCCTGAGTTTTGTTTAGATTTAATGAGGCCCCCCCCCCCCCCCCCCCCTGTAGAGAATAAACGTGGACCTGGACGGATTTAATATATTACAAAAAATAAAAACTGTGCATCACACAATCTCGTGAACATTCATCATAGAAAGTGACATCGTCCGTGTCGTCTAAATCTGACCCAAAGAATACAGTCTAAGGAGCGTTTTTGCGAGGCAGTGAAGTAAAAAAATGTATGGTTTTACCAACTTCTCCGGCTAAACAAATGTACTTGCAAAGGTTAAACAACAGTGATCTCAACTTCATCGAAGGTCATGGCCGTGCTATGAATAGTATTGCACGTACGCCACTAAACATGCATGAAGATGATTCTCTCACAGCGGCGTTATCGGCGAAGGCGATTAACTCTCACAACACGAGCCATCATATATAAATCAAAGCGGCTCGGACATAAACCAAATTCGAAATGAGGTCTTACTGGCTCAATCTACAGTAGCTGAATTGAGTTGGACAGTTAACCAACCACCAATATAACGAGTCATAACAGAATCGCCAGGTATTCCACAGAAGCGCATTGCTGCGGATAGATTCGACACTCGAGTTATCGATCAAAGTGGAAGTCATATCATTGTACGTTCTAATCATTCCATATTCCCAATCTGTGTGGATAGATGATTTTAGAGCAGAAATTTTACAAAATATCAGAACGTTATGTATAAAAAAATAACCATATCGAAGACAAGCACTGGATTCTTATGATGAGTTGATTAATGATATGTTCCGGCAACTTGGTGACAGTTATTTTTATGAGTGCCATACATCATTCTCAAGGAAGGCTCAGCAATATGAGTCACAAGCATATCTCTAGACTGGTCAGCATGTGACACGCAACTCTATCTAGACTGGTCAGCATGTGACACGCAACTCTATGTGCCGATTTTCGCAGGCCTTAGGAGTGTAACCTGTGGCCATTGTTCATCTCTTAGTCACATGCTGGGGTTTTGCCCTTGTGAAAGTACACAACCTGGTTACTGACCTGGTTATTGAGCAAAATCAGCCGAGTAATGCTGCATATGGATATCCTACGACAACTTTACGTTATAACCACTCAGGATTTAATAAATCTGACCAATAAATAGGGATGCTCTATTGTTAAGAGTTATGCAATAAGTGCAACACTGTCGGATGCAAAATATCACAACTTTATTCAAAAATGTTAATGGTTGTGAGCATTGTAAGGGCTCTTATCTTGCTCAACAGTGTCAACTGAAAGGCAAACTACCAACAACACAAACAAATAAACAATGACTCATTGACAGCAGTGGTGGTGTAGGAATTACAGCTTCACCACCTACAAATATAGTTAACATGGCAGCAAAATTGCTAATTCATCCCATCCGCACTTTTGTTGACAGACTGTTGCACGATTTAAGAAACGGTTTGTTAATGGAATACAACAACTTTCGACTAAAAGTTATGAATGCCACCATTTACAATCAGCAATTAATCAGCCAGACGTGGTGTCTAATCTGTTGGAAAAAAAACTTATTAACGGTTACATAATAGGACATTATGATTCATCGCCGTTTGACGTGTTTAGAATAACTCCACTCGACTTGGCAGAAAGCAATGATATTGTATGAACTGATATTGTACATTTTAAAGTGCATGATTATTACCCACATTTTTCCGATCATTGTAAGATATCAGTTGAGTTACAAGCAAACTTTACAGTTAAACCCAACAAAATCTGTATCCTCTTTTCTTTGGCAGTGAGGGATTCGCTTTTGCCAAAATCATTTTCTTTTGGCGGGGGCAGTATCAACATTTCCTTTTGATTGCTGCTCTGTGGCATTATCAAAATTCATTTTGTTCGCTGCCATATGGCCGTCAGCGAATCCTTCAATTCAGAGAAATCAAATTTAATGACAATTAGCAATGTTATAATTAGTAAATTTCAATGTAATACTGACCACTGTTCCCCAGGGTCGGGATTACAGCATGACAATTAAAGCCTTTTGGGGCTTATTGTTGGTGCATCATGACTAGTTCGGTCGTGCTCATTAATATTATTGTAAACATTACAAAAGAAATAACGTTCAAGTGATTAAATGAAGAAACATTTTACATTAGCATTAGAGTTTTAAATAAACAATTTATTAAAGCCCTTTGAGGCTTCACTAAGGGTATACGGCTGTTGGGCCATGCCCGCTATTGTTTGAGCCTTTTGCGGCTTCATCTCTTGTTTAAGGGTATCAGGCTTATGGGTCATGCCCTCTTTTGTTATACATGTTTAGGGCTGCCATTTAATATGTATGTGTTGCCGGCAGCCCGCTATTTGGAGCCGCGCCCAATATTTGCCATACAATTTAAGAAATGATAATATTTTCTTATGTGTTTGTCCGTTGGTGCCTTCCCAATAAGGAGTAATATAGATCAGTGTAAGATCGAAAAGTTCTGTAATAAAATAGAAGAGATTAACAAAAATGTTATTTATGATTTCTGATTTTACTAATATGCTACATGAAGCTAGTTTTGGTGTGAATGTTAGAAACATTGGAAAGAAACCTCGTAGAAAATCAAAAAAAGCTTGGTATGATACAGATTATGATACAAAAATTAAGAAGTATGTGCAACAAAGTAAAATATACAATCAAAGTACAAACGGGACTAACTCCCACTATTAACTCTACCGTAGGAGTTAAACAAGGTTGTTTTTTTAAGTCCGACGTTATTCTCACAGTCCTGTATTGCTAAACTATATTCATTCTGTGAAAAATGGAATCTTACAGTAAACTCTGATAAGACTAATATTATAATATTTAATAAGGCTGGGAGAGCAATGGTAACAGTTGCATCTGAATATAAATATTTAGGTGTTATATTTAAACCCTCAGGTGTTTTTCACATGCTGTGAAATATGTGTGCGATAAAGCCACAAAAGCAGTATTTTGTATACGGAAACAGTTAGTATCTGATCGTCTTAATATACTACAGTACATGAAACTATTTGAATCCTGTGTTAAATCTATTTTATTATATTGTAGCGAGCTGTTTTATTTTGATATACTAATACGTGATAATTGTGAATAAGAAGACAGACGAGACTCATACTTACCTGAGAAAATACAAATTAAATTTGCAAAAATGGTTTTAGGTGTAAACAGGTCGGCTGTCAACAAAGCAGTTTTATCAGAATTGGGTCTTATACCTATATATGTTCATAGTCTCAAGTCCAGTGTTAGTTTCTGGCATCCTATTTTGCAAAGTTATACTAATTATATTGTCAAAAATGCATTTATTGAAAGCATACAAATGAATCGGGGATTTGGTTATAACTTTAAAATATTTTATTGGATTCTCTCATGTGTGGGAAAATCAAACCACTTTTAGTATAAAGAATTTAACATGTGCAATTTATAATAAATTAAAAAGTAGATATATCAGCCAATGGAAAAGAGATTTATATTGTGATGACAGAAATCCAAATGGGAATAAGCTTAGAACATTCAGAAAAATTAAGTCAAACTATGAACTGGAAAAATATTTGTTCACAGATGTTGAAAAAACGGCTATAAGTACCTTTGTAAAAATTAGAATTAGCAATAGTAAATTGTTAGTGGAAGAAGGTCGGCATTATAAGATTCCGTTACCACAAAGAATATGTCAGCTGTGTAAACAGAATACTGAAGATGAACTCCAATTTGTACTTAAATGTTGTATGTTAGAACCTGAGAGATCTAAAATGATAAATGCTATAAATGGGTGTTACCCATCGTTTACCTTGATGGATGAATCATCTAAAATGTGTTTTATTCTTTGCAGTAATGATTACTATATCAATAAAATATGTATTTTAGGGATCCACAAAATGTATGTGTTTAGACAATCCTTTTGTTTATTATATAAATGGCGTTGTTATTATAACAATTAGTGGCATAGTAAGGTATATATCCTGTTGCTATCACATGTTAGTACAGTCTGGTAACTGTAATGCTTAAAACTATTATTATTATTACTATTATTGCTCCTGTCATGTCTGTTTTGTATGTACTTGGTATATATCCAGTGTATTGTTTGGATTTCACACCGATAAAATGATTTGATTTGATTTATATTCATGAAACAATGCTTAATTGTTGATTTAAGCGCGTCGCATAAAAGTTCTGAACATGCTAGTATTAATAGCCTCACTGACAGGTATAAAGTCACAAATCGCACTGGCTACCATGACCTCACGCGACTTCATGCGTGGTTATATTGACCTCTATCAACAGATGTTTCTTGTTTCATCAAAAACTGTCAAATTGAAAATGTGCTTTGTGCGATATATACATGTTATGTATAAAGAATACATGTTAATTATGTATAAAGATCAACAATTATTAAAAATAACAAAACAGATGTTTTGTGTTTGATTGCGCATGTATAAGACATGAAGAGCTTATATTTAAAATAGTTCGCGGTTTCGAAGCTGGCTCCAAACGCCAACAGACTACCGATAGATACCTGTATCTGACCTAGAAAATACCGTCAACAATCTATCGGCTGCTTCGTTAGCAAAATGTTCATTTCGTTGTATTAAGATGGCTTGTAGCATGGTCGGTGACATTTCCTTTGATGAATGCAGCGCATTAAATCGTTTAATTTTGGGTAACTAAAGGGGCGTGGTTATACCGTACTACAACTACCGGATATTGGAATTTAGAGTACGGTCACTATGACGTCACAGTCTTACTAAATACACCATGCTACAAAACAGATAGAGTCTGTCTCAGCTCGTTGGTTATTTAAACACCTCGATGGGCTAAGCCCATCTTGGTGTTTAAATAAGCCAACTCGCTGAGACCAGACTCTATCTATTACTTATTCACAGTTTGAGCGTTTTTTTAGTACAACATTTCTTGTGGTTCGATAATGATTGCCGGCCACCTTTATTTCGTTGCAGACTGCGTAAATCGTAAATTGTGATATGATATTATCCAACAGTACCTGCCTGGAATTCGTCATTATTATCGCCTTTTAGATGTACAAGCGATCTTTCAAAATTAAAGTTGATGCTCCGTGTGGCGAAGAGGAAATAGTGTACACTGTCGATGAACAGATGTCCAATGACTTTTCCAAATCGTGAATAGGCTACTGAAACTACTAATTACAGGAGCTATTGCCAAGTACGATAGACTGATGTTAGCCTCTGCATGTAGTATGACATTTTTTTTGGCTTTCTGCGTTGTGGTGAATTCACTTCTACTTTATATCATGGGTTTGTTAAGTCTTCACATGTGAGTTTGAATGACTTAGATTCATGAGAAATAAAGCTACGTACATTCTTTATTTCAAGAGTTATAAAAGTGACATTTTTTGTAAAGGGACTAAAGTACAGTCAAACCTGGTCATCCGACCACCTGGATTAAGCGCCCACCTGCCATCAGCGACCACTTTGAATTCGCCCGACGAGTTTTGCTATTAATTGATACTGTATTAATCGACCACCTGTCTAACGCGACCAACGACCGCATATTTTCATACAAAAAGACCGATTTTATGATCATTTAGCGACCGCCATTTGTTTTCTTCAGAAAATCAAACCGAAAAAAACACAAAAAAACATTTGGCTATCGGTAATTCACACAGAAACGAGATCAAACATGAATTCAACAATAACCTAATTAGCCTTTGTAATCATCCCCCTGTAGGAGATATCAAATATAAGTACCAATTAATAAGTTGCAATACTAATTATCACCTTCGAATGTGGAAACATCGATGATTGATAGCGTTATATTGAAATGTTGAATTGTTCATTAATATTCATAAGTTTATTTGTATACGGAGATGGGATTGGTCAATACTGTCAAGTGCCCTCATTAATATTGATGAAGTTATATTTATACGACGTAGTGATTGTATAACATAATAATTTGTTTATATCACGTGATGGCAACGGTAATATATTTAGTCGCTATTTTTAACAGCTGATTGCAATAAATAAAGTTATTGAAATCATGCCGAAGCGTAAAGTGTTAACGTTAGACGAGAGAATTAATGTGATTGAACTTAGTAAATCGAAAAGTGCCCGTAAAAAGCAGACGAGTTAGGTGTCAGTAAAACACAAATTCAGAACATATTGAAACGAAAATCGGAGGTTTTAGAGAATTTTGAGAACAATGTGTCTGGTGACAGAAAACATGCCCGTTACGCAACTGGGTACGAGGACATAAATGATCGTTGTTGGAGTTGGTTCCAAGATGCTACATCAAGACGCATGCCATTGTCTGGGCCTTTGATTCAGCTGCAGGCATTGAAATTCGAGAAAGATCTTAACATTGAGACGTTTAAGGCCTCAAATGGATGGTTAGATGCTTTTCTTAAGAGGCATAATGTTCAAAACATAAATTAAAGTTGTCTTAGTTGCATAAGTGTTTATTTTTCCTTTACAAGATACTCCATATATATGAAATAATAAAAGATACCTACAATGTAAAGCATTCATTTTAATACATGTACATGTATTTCTCTTAAAAATTTCATAAAAAAATGTTAGAACCTGTATTAAGAGAACACCTGTATTAAGAGAACACTTTTGGTATTTCCCCTGGGCGGTCTCTTAATCCAGATTTGACTGTACTTCTTAACGCTACAAAATCGGCAATATACCCAGTGAAACTTATAGATGCTTATATTACTCTACGATCAAAATCCGACGCCGCTACGCATGTTACTCTTTTCCAAACGCATTCAGGCATGGTCTTAAATAAAAATGTTTTCATTTCTCATGTCAAGGTCCTTCTATCGAAGTCAGGTTTGGTCGATAGACACTATTCGGGAACGGGCTTTTGGATAGGAGCCGCCACGTCTGCGGCGCGGGCGCAAATACCTGATCATCTGAAACCATAGGGCGGTGGTCGTCTGATTTTTATGTCAAATATATTTACACATAGATGGATGTCATATGTAGGGCGCAAACGTCTATGTGTCAGGAAAAGTCTTCTTTCAGTTCGGAAATCGCGTTCGGCGATAAGGTGTACAAAGTCGTTTCTGTGCAGAAATATGAAGAATTTCTAAGGTAGAATGGATAAGGTTTGCGGGTGTTCTTAGCAGCCTTAAGAGTTGTTACAGGGAATTACGAGTTTCCTTGAGGGCCTTTGTTAGCTATCGACAAACATGTCGATAAAGTGTCTGTAGTTCTTTAATTTGCATATGGTGCATTAAGAAGAAAAAATATATTCAGTAAGGCTAGTATTGATAAGGCTTGCGAGTGTTCTTAGCAGCCTTAGTAGTTATTACAGGGAATTACGAGTTTTCTTAGCAATTCTTTGAAGGCCTTTGTTAGCTATCGACGCATCTATCGATAAAGTGTATAAGAAAGGGGCATTCCATATTAAAGGCTAGCGAGTGTTTGTAGCTGTCTTACAATTACATCAGAAATGTACGAGTGTGTGTAGCTGGCTTACAATTACATCAGAAATGTACTAGTGTTCTTATAATGTATCATTATTCGTATAATTGTGATTATGTTTGATAAGTGCCACTAGAAGGAGAAGTAATTAATGGAGAACAATTGTTATTTTCATTCTTTACTAAATTAATCAAATGAACTGACATGATAGTAACATTGCGCTTGGAATATAAATGCTGATTTAACACTATAAGTCGAATATTACAAATTATCTACGCTTTCGGAAAAACACCGTCGGTATCGAGTGTTTACCAAAACTACGATGCTCCCAAATACGTGTCTAAAACGCGGCGTTTATTCATATATTGGTAATTGATTACTCGGGAACCAGCCTACAGCGATAACTTCTATTTTAGGAACACATTGATGACCCAAAACCAGCCGACTAGCAGCTTAATATAGAGAGCTATTTTTGTTACAACAGAGATTATATCTATGAATTAACATTAATTTTATATCGTAAATTATTGGTATACGCTATAAGCTTCGATAATCTCCGTACCCGAGCCCGTGCTATTTCGATAGTTTTCGTTATAAATACAACCGATGAATTGATGCTTTGCATCAAACTTTTCTTGTTTGTTCTGTTTTACAAATACTTGAGAGTGTTCGCAGCAGTAATTCGAATACATTACTAGTCACCGGAGTTAATATCTTTCTTGCATTAGAACTACACACACACACACACACACACTCGCATACCAAACTGCACATACAGTACACGGTGACTGTAACTAAACTGTAATAAATAAACTCGCACGCTTCTACGTTGTAACTGATAGCTTGGAATTAGCTGCAGTGCGTTTATAGACCTTATCTCACATGGCACACGCTGTCCGCAGTTCATTAATCGGTTTCATGTCATACCTGATACCATGCGATACCATGCGTTTCGAGTGTTGCTTTTTGTATTCATGTTATGATTTACGTACGCTGGTAAATTAACCGTGACCGTGCT
This sequence comes from Cyrtodaria siliqua, assembly GCA_037043455.1. NCBI lineage: Eukaryota > Metazoa > Mollusca > Bivalvia > Adapedonta > Hiatellidae > Cyrtodaria > Cyrtodaria siliqua. Next base: position 87,196 of record JAWPHD010005430.1, on the reverse strand, counting down.
ATATGATAATACGCTATAATGTTAAGTTTCTTATTACATAATAAGAAATCATAATTTACCTATTGTATCTTTCTTTGATATATATGCGCATTTTGGAGGTGTTCCTTTCCTTTCTTTTGTGGGGATCTTCGCTCATTCGACTGTTTGAACTTCACTCGTTTTGGCCGCTATATACCACGGGCTATATTTCCGCCCCAAAAATTCTATAGAGTGTCAAAAAATTGCAATCATAACCACCTCAGTTTGTCAGAACTGTCGTTTCTTACGGCCCTAGTTCTACTTACTGTGATCTCTGTTCTGTCGTATGAACAGTAATGACCTCTCTGTCGTAAGTTCTGTCACAGTTGTTCTGTCTTACGAATAGCTGTTGGATTGCATGGGTTATCAATACCGGTTTCGTCATGGCTTCCTATGTAATTAAATCACCGCTTTGTCTTATGAGCGGTGAGTGACTTATCTGTCGTATGCAAGTCACGGGGTTTGTTCTGTCTTATGAACATGCCATGTGGTTACACGGGATTCCCACACTGTTCTGTCGTACGAGCAGCCGTGGGGTCTTACGTAATTATCATTAGTGAAAGCAAGTCTTACTACCAAGGTCATGCTGCCGCCGGTCATGGTTGCTGACTTGTACAGTTGGACAGCGCATGTCAAGCCCCCATACGCCAAATATATGTTACATTATTTTGAAGTATAATAAATATTGGGAATTATGAATGTTTTACTGGTCTATTGATACCCACGATGCACGACATTGTGTTCATTAAAACAGGGTGCTATACGCACTAACGTCGTTTTATTACCGGATTTTTAAAGTGAAAGCTTCCTCTGTCAATCCTTTTGAAATCTTCATAATCATTTTCCAAACATTTTGGCAAAGTACGCAACAGAAAGCAAAACTACTAACCCCACCATCAACTTCTAACAATTTCGCCCATCTGACTTCTCTGCAACCATCTGACTTCGCTGCAGCCGGTTGATCAGTGTGATTAACCATTAAGGGTATGACAAGAGAATATTGAATTAAAAATCAAACATTACCGTCTATATTCTGATTTAAGTACACGTCATCACAGGGTACACACTCTTTCGGGTTATCGCACACTCAAAGAGGAAAACATAGTGGCGAATGGTAAATTGGTCACGATTACAACCGTGGAAAACAATACATATTGTTTCTGCTTTTTAATATGCTCATGTGCACACTATTACAATTCGAGAGTTTCGGCATTCGAATATGTCAATCGTTGTGACTAAACTGTCTCTTCTTGTAACATGAATAGATCTGGAACACTCATTTCACCAATTCATAGCGTCAACTTGATAAGGCTATTTAAAATTATAAACTGGGTTTCCTTTAAAATGCAATGCATTAGGAGTTGTGCACACCGTTTATGCCACTATTTACTGCAATATATTGTACTACAAATCAAACAAACATTGTGTCGTAACTATTTTTGATAAGTAACAATTTTATGAATACAGTATTAAGAACTATTAAAGGTTTCGATGGCATACGTCTGAGAATCTGGTAAACACTAGGCATATGCGGGTACAATTGGCAGCACTCGATACGAATCTGTATTTGAGCCAGTGATAATGTGAGTGCATATCGTAGTTTATCAAACTAACAGACCGCAATAGGTCTGGTAGATAATGCTTGACAAAGCATGCGTCCTAAAATTAGTAGAAATGTAACACGTATAGATAGAGAACATTTGAAAACATAATCATTATTATTTATCCAAAAACAGATGTTCTTTATCTTATTTATGACCGATAAATTAACTTGTTTTTTTACCATTTATTTACTAGCTGGCAGCTAATTTGAAACAAAAAAGGGGAAGATGAAAAAGTAATCTGACATTTTCAGCGATATTTTATTTGTATTAAATGATATTTACCAATATGCCATATATGATTATGTATACATATCCGTTTTAGAACAACTTTAAATGTCCATACCTTCAATCATGCCATCAATAACTATCAAATGCAACAACGTTCATTATGTTTCGAGATATATGTCTCACATAAGATTTCATTTCAAATTAACTGAGAACAGAAAAAGAAGATAAAACATATTTACATGGTCGGTTCAGAAACACCGGGCATCGAAATTATTGAAATTATTCTTTAAAAAATATATAAGTGGTAGTGAAGGAAAAGAATAATTATAAAACGTTTAAAAAATAGAGAATAAAAACTTTTTACTAAACGTAAAGAATAAGTATTTCTCAAATAGTTATTGTGAGGCCCTATCCCAGTGGTTAGATCACTGTGCCCACAAGCGGAAGATCGTCGTTTCAAACCTCGCCGGATGCTGGGGTCCGCATACCATGTTTCATTAAAGCATTGCTTATCTTTCATCAATCCACCTTCTCTGCCCTCAGTAATGAATACCTCACTGCTATTTTGTTGACGTTCACTGAAAGAAGGATTTCTGTAGACAGAAATTCACTGGTTCTTCGTCTGGCGCCTCTGAAGTGTGCAGTGGCCAGTAACCTAGTAATGTAATAATAGCTTGACTGGAGTACCATGGAGTACTATGGATAGGCTGTTCGACAATAATAGACAATAAAAGATGTCATATCATCAGTGTCCTAGAAACTGTCCAGCCTAACGGAAGACATATTTGTTATTTTTAATATGTCCTTTGCATCATTATATCACTTATTCTTAAACAGTAAGTTATTTATTGGAAAACCATAATAACACGTAATCAAAGTCAAAGGTTGGAATCACCAAACATTAATAATATAAGTAAAACAATTTCTAACGTAAACTTTGAAATGTTTAGTCCTATTTCCATTAATATGCGGATAACCATTGCATAGTAAGTCTAAGACTAAAACCAAACCGACACCTCTCTCAAAATCCCTTGCATAAAATGTGCATTCCATAGCGGTTACCATGGAAACCAGGACAATATAAACGTTCCTTCGACATGTTGTCCAATAAAAGGCAATTTATCTAATACACGACTAAAATAGACATTATAACAACGGTCGACTACTGAAATAAGCATCATAACAACGGCAGACGACTGAAATAATCATTATAACAACGGTATACGATTGAAATTAGCATCATAGCAACGGTAGACGACTGAAGTAAGCATCTTAACAGACGACTGAAGTAAGCATCTTAACAGACGACTGAAATAAGCATTATAACAACGGTCGACTACTGAAATAAGCATCATAACAACGGCAGACGACTGAAATAATCATTAAAACAACGGTAGACGACTGAAGTAAGAATCTTAACAACGGTACACGACTGAAATAAGCATCATAACAACAGTTCACGACTGAAATAAGCATTATATCAACTGTACATGACTTAAATAAGCATCATAACAACATAACACGACTGAAATAAGCATTGTGACAGTCTGAAAAAGCACTATAACAACAGTACACGATGTTTACCATTGTACCATATTACCATGGTAGCTATAGCTGTGTTCACTCTATTGCATCCTAAAAGGTAGGAGTGATTATAAACCTTAGTAGTAGCCGGTAACACTTACAGTTAATGATGCATTGTTTGATAGAATATATAGGCTAGCGGTGGTTTCTTTATTGACACTGCCCCGTTTATTTGGGCTGAAGTGTGTAACGTAAGAATGAATTTTGGTGCCTCCTAGAACCTGGTTTAAACCCCAAGTGGTCGTCCTGCCATTGATTTTTCCAAGACGTTACCCCTAGTTTTAACCCTTTTATGTTTGTGGTGTCGTATACCTTGCTTGTATTTATCATTCTACTTATTGTTTGTTTTTATTGAGTGTTTGTGGTTTACTGTACTCTGTGAATGCCACATTTCATGTTTGACTTATATGCCTACTTTTAAGTTGTATAAAGGTTTATTACCTACACCCCACCAGACTGAAATTAGTCCCTGATTTTTTAATTATACAGGAGAACCACTGCTGGTGTTTCTCTGGGTGCTCCCGGACGTACCCACAAATATAACAGGTGGTGAAAAATCGTTCCTCAACCGGGCCTCGAACCCAGGGTCTCTGGTTTCCGTACCAGCGCTATTACCACTGAGCTATACGGTTAGGAATTGAGTATTCACCATTTATCTGTTACGTTCACATACACCCCACCAGTCTGAAATTCGTCCCTGAATTTCTAATTATATCGGAGAATTACTGCAGGTGTTTCTCATGATGATCCGTGACAAGCCCACAAATCGTTTCTCAACCCGGACTAGTTTAACGTACCAGCGCTCTAACCACTGAGCTATCGAGGACATATATGGTTATTGATATATAATTCACCATTTACCTGTACCCGGTTAAAACGGTATTATTAAATGTACATTTCACTCATAACTTGCCATGGTATCTAATTGTAGGATGGTTAAAATGACACTTCGTCTGTTCCGAATTCCTTTTAGTCAACCCTCACATTCTGAAAAAGTTAAGGTCCAACAAACTCAAGGCATACATCCTGTAAACATCTTGTTTTTTGTTAAAATAAATCCGTGAGAAAATTCCACAAGAAATCGTGTGCAGCTCAGCCTTTCTTTAAAGTAGCACATGGCAGTCTTAACAAGAAAGGTGAGGAACTCTATAATATTTTTCTTTCGTTCCAATCCTATTAATTATGTACTGTACCAATATATATATATATGTTGTAAAAATGTTGAAATAAAATATGTTTAAACCAACAAAATAACTGTGATACAAAGTAACACAGGCCCGCCAGAACATTTGAACATGAACACTTTTGTTTCAAAATAATAGACTAGATATGAAGTATGAGTATAAGGTTTCATATACTTATTAAACTATGGCGTATTTCTGTTGCATTGTACGGAAATAAAATCGGAGCGCACCAGACACAATAAAGCAGTAAAATAGTCACCTCTATTTATTAATCATGTATCATTCTCTTATACAGATAAATTGTAAAAAAAACAACAGTCTACATTATTATTTCACATGTTTACACAAATTATATTAATCAACAATTAATAAAATGCAAAAATAATTAGCTTTGAACTCTTCAAATAATAATTAATAATGATTTTCCAATATGCTTGTTATTAACATTTGTTAACATAAGTATTTATTACCATTCACACTAGCGTTTGTTTACTGCAGTGTGTCGGCTGCAAAATGTTTCCCCGTGCTACGAATCAGTCGAGTTATTTGTACTGGTCCATTGATCAACGAGCCCATTATAAGTGACTTTGAAGTAGAACACAACTTAACCCGGTGCTAGGGGCTTGAGAGGTGTTGCGTCTTACATTTCCTCTCCTGAACAGACTCAATAAAACCGAGTCTGCTACTGATCTCTCCCAGTAGTAAGTATAATGAAATCCAACGGCATGCCGCGAGCTTTAATAACACCAAAAATGCCGTGTGTCCCTTTAAAGATTTGAATTATATTGGAATGTATGCAGATAAACTTTCTTGGGAATTTACGACTCCACCATGACGTAAGAAACAACACGACGGTATATATAAGTGGATTCATCGGTTTTGTCCTAGAATTGTAACCGAGCGCACTGCTTAGAGTTAGAACTCATATATATTGTCTTTACTTATAATAGAAATATTACTTAACCTTCCACAGGGACTCTCTATTTGTAATATAAACTCGAAATGGCCAACTTGTGGATTTTAGTGCTGGTCTGTGTAGTGGGACAACTAGAAATATCTAACGGAAACCCTATCAGCGATGTTGTTTATGACAGCGATAACCTAGGTGGAAATAATATTCTCAAAATGGGAAAAAAGTTTGACAATCCATTGATGAGACTGATCGGAAGAACTGTCATAAACATGGAGAAGAAAATAGCCACGAATATGAACAAAACAATTGAGACGTACATGAAAAGTGAAACAGAGCAAATCCTAAACACGGAGAAGAAAATCTCCACGAATATCAACAAAAGCATTGCGACGTACATGAAAAGTGAAAAGCAGAAAATCGTCGATGAACTATGTCGCTTTCACCACTGTGCAGAATGGTCAGGTTGGACAGATTGTCCCGCGAAAAAAAAAGGCGATTTCAGCATGGTCTCGCGCAACAGGACATGTGGCTATGCTTCATTGTTGTGCACGTCAGCAGCTGGCGATAGCAAAATTGAAACTGAGACGAAGATGTGTGAGGGGATATGTTTAAAAAAATATTACACACAACATGGCTTCTGCCTGAAATTTGTCGACGCAAAATTGACCAAAGATGCTGCTGAGTCCACGTGCCAGAAAGACATGGGACACGTGCTCAATATAAACACTCAGATTAAATCCGATGATGCCCATGCCCTTTTACAGAGAAACAAAATAACCACTGAGACAATTTGGATTGATGGACATAGGAAAGATGACAGCTCGCTTTGGGAATTTACCTACGGGACGGCACCTGTAATCTTCAACAATTGGAAATCATCTGAACCATCAAATGGACGTACTGAGCTGTGTAAGGTTGATGAGGGCTCACCAAGGCAGTGGTATGACAGACCCTGTTCCAGTCTTTATCAATTCATCTGTGAAATACATGTATCATAGCAATTTAAATCAGTGAATGCACGACTATACACCTCACAGTTGTCATTGCTATGTGTTATAACTAATTATAATAAACATATCTTAAACGTCAATTCATGTGTGGGTTAGACGAATACAATTGTAGGTGTTATCGCAATATAAAACAATAGATGTTGATTAAATGTGTAATTTTTATCAATATTTCTAAACAAGCTCTGTCAGAGAACAGCCTGGATTGACTATTGCAAACTCTTTTTGATGATTGTCTTTTAAGATAATTTAGCTTGAGTAAGAAAAGGGCATCGCATGATTGAGAAAAATGAGGATTACCGCAAAGAAAATCACTGCAAATTGATTAAACATAAATATTCATATGACAAATGTATAAATTGTATGCTTGTTTTTCATTTGCAGTGATTTATTTTGCTTTAATAGACATTTTATCAATATGCCATATATGGTAAACAGGCGCGATGACGTCATCGTTCCAAGACGGCCGTCTCCATTTATGTTTCATATCTCCTTTATTTATCATGGCATTTTGATAATTCTTTGAAAATAGTGCATCAACCCCTTTAATAAACTTGGCAATATAAATGTGTATGTTTTAGTAAATTGTCAAACTATTACAAGACTTCTTGTTCCCCATCTCTATAACCTTATAGTGCGTGTTCTGTGGATTCTGCACATCCTGTTAAATTTTGCATCTAATTTTACTAATTTATTTAAGTTTCATAGGTAGTACTTTATTCATTTGAAAATGAATCGGATAAAAAAATCTTAGTCATTTTCTTTTTATCAAAATTACCGAAAACTGTAATATTTCTAAAATAAAATGATCATCCTGTGCAGTTTTAGGTATTGTTTGATATTAACTACATTTTAGACCTCGTCTTGTCATGGTAAAAGCTTTAACTTATTTTCAACACAATTCTGATAAACAAATAATAATATAACAATACCCCGAAACCAGGAATATATGCCTTGCGTTATTCAATCATATTAACAATGTCATATGGTAACTAATCCTCTCTAGTTTGTAAAATGTTATACTTATGAATTTATTTGTTCGCGAAATATTGGTAAAGATTGACAGAACACATGCAAGCATAAGCATGCATACAATAAAACATATGCGACACCACAAACATAAAATAGCTGACAATAGGGGATCTGCCTTGGGACGGTCGGTGGCAAAAAGACCATTCCAGGTTGAAATAATAATTTAAAATAAAATGATCATCCGGTGCAGTTTTAGGTATTGTTTGATATTAACTACATTTTAGACCTCGTCTTGTCATGGTAAAAGCTTTAACTTTTTTTCAACACAGTTCTGAAAAACAAATAAAAATATAACAATACCCCGAAAAACAGGAATACATGCCGTGCGTTATTCAATCATATTAACATATGGTAACTAGTCGTCTCTAGTTTGTAAAATGTTATACTTATGAATTTATTTTTCAAGAAATATTGGTAAAGGTTTACAGAACACATGCAACCAAATACACGTATACAATAAAACATATGCGACACCAAAAACATAAAAGAGCTGACAATAGGGGAACTGCCTTGGAACGGTCGGTGGCGAAAAGACCATTCTAGGTTGAAACCAGGTTTAAGGGTACACCAACCTCCGCACTCTTACCCTATTGTCGTCCAAATAAAACGGGACGGTGTAAATAAAGACATCCCAGTCATGCTATATCCTCTAACACGCTAGACAGCATTAATAGGCAATATACGGATAACACAAAGATGATCATAAAAAAAGTAGATATTTGTTTATATGTTTGTACGGTGTTGTTTTACTTCATTTTCAACACATGCAAGGTATATACAACGGTCGCTTTTTGGGGTAGAGGCAGACCACCCACTTTTCCTGGGTAGAACCAGTATACCGAACACCTCCCGCCATGCAAAAGTAGATATAAAAGTCCAACAGTAAATGTAAAATTCAAGGCCAACAGTCAACTAAAAACACGCATCGAAACTAGGAACATTTACAAAGAAATGCATTTACAAATAAAATGCAAGACATTTGACATCTATCACAAACAAGCAAAGACTTACAACAAGGCTACAAACTTGGAACGGACAATGGCAAAAAGGTCGCCGAGTGTTTAAACCAGGTTCAATAAAATGGGACGGTGTAAATAAAGAAATCCCCGCCAGGGTGTATCCTCCGACAAACCAGGCAGCGTTATTAGGCAATATAAATATAACTCAAAGATCATGTGTATATGAATATAAAAAAGCCTAGAATTACATTAAAATTGTACAACTTCCTTCTTATATATGGTGATCATTCCCTGCTTTCAAAATATCAAGGAAATGCAAACAGAAGTAAAACACGCGATAAAATGGTTTGCTGAGCTAGCGAGCACTTCTGCTTATCTAACTACACCTCTGCTGGAGACGGACATTGTTTCCCAGCATCAGACCTTTATGGAGACTATAAAGGTTTCTGTAATTAGTAAGCAGACGAAGCTCCCTACAATGTACTGGATACCCAAACTTCACAAAATTCCTTACAAAGCACGTTTTATCGCTAATTCTAGTTTATGTTCCACGACCAATATATCAAAACTATTGACTTCCCGACTTTCCGCGATTAAAGAACATATTGTAAAATATTGATGAAAGGCTTTCGAGAACTCAGGAATCAATCTGTTTTGGTCTATCAAAAACTCTGGAGAAGTTCTTGACAAACTACGGTGTAAGCATTTTCATGCCTCTTCTCTAAGCACCTACGACTTTTCTACACTGTATACTACACTACCACATAATCTTATCAAAGAAAAATTGCTTCAGCTTATTCAGAAGACATTTGCTAGAGAAGGTACAACTTTTTTATCTTGTAATAATGTTAGGGCTTTCTTTACTAACGCCCACATTGATAAGTATAATGTGTGGACTTGTACTGATGTTTGTAGAGTCTTATCTTTCCTTCTGGTTAACATCTTTATAAGCTACGGTAAAACTATTTACCGCCAGGTTGTTTGTATTCCTATGGGTACTAACTGTGCGCCACTTGTTGCAGATTTGTTTTTGTACTGCTATGAAAGAGATTATAGGTTGAGTTTGTCACCTGGTAGCCAGGATGAAATTATTGATACCTTTAATAATACTTCTCGGTATCTTGATGGCATACTCAATATTGATAATCCGTTTTTTGGTTACTAACTTTTATCCACCAGAGCTCACGTTAAATAAAGCCAGCAGTTCGGATACAGTAGCAGCATTTTTCGAAAATCTATGATAAGAGAGATGATTTCAATTTTAACATCGTTAACTATCCACACCTGGATGGAGATGTACCTCGTGCTGCCTCATACGGGGTGTAAATCTCCCAGCTCATTCGATTTGCTAGAGCGTGTTATGATGTTATTTGAATCATCGAAATCAAGTTATTACAAGTAAACTTCTTCAGCAGGGTTTTCGTTATCACAAACTACGTAAATCTTCCTCAAAATTCTACCGCCGCAACGAGGGCCTGCTGGAAAAGTACAACACCAACCTTAAAACACTTCTGCGACTAGGAATATCACAACTCTCATTTTATGGAGATGTGGTCTATATACTTCGAAAGTTAAAGGAATCTAACGAGTTTCCTGACCGCTTTACAAATTTAATCAGGAAGTTCGTCAGAAAATGATATAACCCTTTGGTTTTACAGCGCACTGCATATTTAGTAATTGACCCCTCTACATTCAGTCATTACGCTTCACTTTTCACTTGTGCGATGACTGGTCTACCTCTTAGGACTCTATGATTGCATTTACTGAAACCCCAACTATGGGAGGTGGGTGCATGAGCTTTCGTCCCTCGTGTTTTCTGGTCGCACCCTAGATTGGTTTTCTCTTTAGCTGCAACTACTATGGTTCTTCAGTACGATTCTGGATACATCCTGAGATGTTTATTATTTTGTATGTGTTTCTTTAGTTAGTTTCTCTAGATGTGGACTTCATTGTTAGAGAATTCCTTTTGATGGGATGTAGTTTTGTTTACACTGTCTTGTCTATTTGGGCGCTGAAGACAGGATAATAGCGAGGATTCTGCGCATATAAAATCGATTCAAGCTAACCAGAAGGCCTTATTGCCTACTGGCCGTTCCAAGTCGGTAACCCTGTCTTCACCACCCTTTCTGTTGTTTTTTGTCTCTTTCATTGTATTATCAAGTCCTTGTGCGGACCTACGATGCCATTGCGTTCGGACACTGTGGTTTCTATAGGACCCTATATCTCATTTTAGACTTGGGGGAAAGTACCTGAAAGAGACAAGAAAATGTTCATGTGTATTCGCATTATATTGCTTTGCTATCCCCCATTTTTGGAGTTAAATAAAGGTGAAAATACGAGACAGAAAAAGGCACGTTTCTTTTAATAGCCAATACGGTAGGAACCGTTGAGAGTGTTAGAAAAAATATTCATTTGTTTAAGTGAGAAATTATCGTTATCAAAGTTCATTCACATGTTAACAGAGAACGAGAGATTTCCACTTTAGGTGCATGCATTCATTGTATGTTTTCCGGCGTTATGTTATAGGGCACAATGCAGACAATGCTACTGATTCTATATGATTTAGTGTGAATATTTATTAGAGGTACACATGTACTTTAAGTATATACAAATACACAAGAACTACACATCGATGTAGTCTAGAGGCGTATCATTCTGAACGTGCTATTATACATTGGTTGCATCAACATTTAAAGAAACTAACCCGCCAAATAACGTCAAATTTGCACTACAAAACCGTTTATCAAACCTCTATCCAGGTGTTCAGGTCATATAATAATGTATATGTGCCAATTAAAAGTATAGAATTGTTTATGGTTTCTTAAAATACCCGTGATTGAGTATTGAATATGCGTAAAATGAATTATGAGTCGGTCACTCGGTAATTCTGTGTTTTTCAGTTCTGTGGTTTGGCCTGGCTGATTAAAGCCGTTTATATTGTGTCTATAGTTTGGATTTTCAAAGTATGTAAGTTATATAATATACCGTGTTGTCAGTAGGTTAAGAAATGGTGTACTTATGCTGTAAACGTTGGCTGTTGTTGGCGGGATAGCTACTTTAATTATTTGTGTACTGTAGACAACGTAAACCAGAAATGTGCAAACAACTATTTCCACTTTCAAGGGTCTCTACCCTGCGCTTCACAAATAAAAATGAATCGTCAATGGTTTAAAAATCCTGTCCATATTATGGAAAATAAAGAACATTGAAATCAAATAATAAAACTCTCCCTTCTTCAGTCAACGCTTTAAAAGGAAGCCAGGTGCATGAGCTCCCATCCCTCAGGTATTTTGGTCGTACCATAAATTGGTTTTCTCGTTTGCTGAAACTGCTGTGGTGGCAGAGTACAATTGATGGATACATCCTGAGATGTTTATACTATTTATTTGTTATATATATAACTTTACAACGACGTTTAAGTGTATCGTTTGCTAATTTCTCTGGCTATCGAATGTGTTTGCAGAGATTTTCTTTTGATGAGGATTTACTTATATGTCTAAGTTTAAGAGTTTTATTTTTTAAAACATAGTTTTATTTGACAACAGAAATGTTTCATGTTTTGCATTCTAGTAGATATGGATATACTGTAAGATTTAAGACGGTAACATTCAACATTTTAAGCAACTTTTTTTTTCATACTTTTCCGTCATTTTTGATCATTTAGGTGATATGGGTAGTTTTGAGTACAATTTATCCTTTTGCTATAGAAAAAATAAGATTTTTGTTTTTCATTTGTAAACATGATAAAAGTAGATACTGAGCTCATTTTATATTCGATCTCCATGTCAAAAGTGTGTGTACAGTACTTTACAGTGAAAATGTCAAAATAACTCCAAAATGTGTGTAATTTAAAGATTGTTTTATAAAAAATCTTTAGAAGCCTGATGACCTATAAGTTTTTTACTTGTTTTGAAACAAATGTTATAGGACTTTGTCATATACAAGTGTTACAAAAAGTTGCGCATTAGAACATACTTTTTTTATCATTAATTACGGGTCTTACATGTTTGCTTTTTAAAGTAAAAAGACTAATGAGGATTACAATTGTTTGTGTAATCTTAATCTTCACTGCTATTGTCCCGTTCCACGTCGGTTACCATGTCTTCACTACTATTGCCCCGTTCCACGTCGGTTACCCTGTCTTCACTGCTATTGTCCCGTTCTACGTCGGTTACCCTGACTTCACTGCTATTGTCCGGTTCCACGTCGGTAACCATGTCTTCACTGCTATTGTCCCGGTCATTGACTGTTTAATTTACTCATGTCATTGAGTTGGTTGTGGCATAATCTGGACATTACGCTTGGGTGTTGTGTGGTTTTATAGGACCATTTTTCTCATTTATATATATATGCTTAGCTGCAATCGGAACTGCCTCTTTGATTATGTAACAGGCAAACATATCCACAGACCGCATTCGGTAATTATGCATTACAGGAGTGAAATTTGTTAAGAAATCGATGTCAACGAATGAGCAAACATTTTAAAAAAGAAGAACATGAAGCAATGCAAGAAGACATCGTGATATTGTAGTGTATAAAATAAAGTTTAAGTGGTATCTGTTTCCTGGGAAAGCATCGCCAGTATGTTGAACTACTTTCTTAAGTGAAATGCTGTCTGGTAAGAAGCGACTAATAGTCCGATACCTTTGGCTGTGAACAACATAAAAGGTTACACATAAATGTAAACCGACTAACATTTACACCAAACAAATAACGATGTACGTCGTAAACTGGTTGCAATCATTTAAATAAAACATTTTCGATTGGAAAATTAAATATTTTGAATTTTAATCGATCCACCCAGAAAAATCAAAAATGTTGAGTTTTTAAATATACTGAGTATATAGTGACTACTTGTTTGTTCTAACAGGTGTCATGGAAAGTGGGATTTATAGATGGTGTCAACCCTTGTATTTTGTGGTGTCGCTTCTAGTGTTACTTTGTAAGTGTTGTTTGTTCTCAATGTGTTTTTTAGTTGACTGTGTTCTTTGAATGTTACATTTCCTGAATGACTTTTATAGTATATTAAGATAGCTACGTCAATATGTAAAACTTATTGTAAACGTGCCTATACGATATAGGATAGTAGTGCGAATTTGTTTGGGGTGACCTTGAAATGTCTGGAATCGTATTAATAAAAAAAAGCAATTAGCTAGTCACTAGATAATACTCTTATAAGTAGGTATACAATAATAATTGCTATAGCTATAAGTAGGTATAGCAATATTTTGTATGTGTCGTTTTCGGCCGTTTCCAAAGGTCCATTATCATACTCTTTTATACAAGTCGAACATGAAATTTGGCATTCAAAGTCAACCGAAACAAACAACAAGGAAATGCCAACGCAAAGTATGTGACACCACAATCAAAAAGGAGTTGAAAATATGGGTACCGCCTTGGAACGGTCAATAGTGAAAAGTTCGATGGATGTTTTCACCAGGTTCCTGTGTGTAACAAACCTCACTCTTACCTTAGTGTCATCCCAATAAAAAAGGACAGTGTAAATTAAGAAAACCACGCCGGGCTATATCCAATAAAAAACTAGGCAGCAATACTAGCATTTTTAAGCATAAAACAAAGATGATCATGTATATATGAATATAAAAACAAACATAAAAAGCCACAAAGCAAGTACTCAGTGACTTGGCAAAAGCCAGAGCATCACGCCAGAGAAGTCAGATGGGTGAAATTGTTACTTAATGGTGGGGATAGTGGTTTTGCTTTCTGTTGCGCATTTTGTTAAAATGTTTAGAAAATGATAATGAAGATTGCAAAAGGAATGACAGAGGAAGCTTTCACTTTTATTTTATTTTACCCAGTCGACTTTAAAATGCTATTACTCGGAAAGTTTTTATTATTTCAATGAGATATTTAGTACAGTTATACAGAAAGGATTGACAATCTAAACTGAATTACAATTGAGAATATCAGTTCGTTATATGTGTTTATTCTGAAAATTTCATAGCTTTTACAAATCTTTGGACGTTTATAAAGGGTGCTTTACGCACTAACGTCGTTTTATGACCCGATTGTTAAAGTAAAGCTTCCTCTGTCATTCCTTTTGAAATCTTCATAATCATTTTCCAAACATTTTAGCAAAATACGCAACAGAAATCAAAGCTACTAACCCCACCATTAACTTCTATCAATTTCGCCCATCTGACTATCCTGCAACCATCTGATTTCGCTGCAGCCGGCTGATCAGTGTGATTAAACCATTAAGGGTACGACAAGAGAATATTGAATTAAACATCAAACATTACCGTCTATGTCCTAATTAAGGTACACGTCATCACAGGGTCCGCCATTTATCGGGTTATCGCACACTCAAAGAGGAAAACATAGCGGCGAATGGTAATTGGGTCACGATTACAACCGTGGAAAACAATAAACATGTTTTCTGCTTTTTAATATGTTCATGTGCACACTATTACAATTCGAGATTTTCAGCATTCGAATCTGTCAATCACTATGACTAAACTGCCTCTTCTTATAAACTGACGATATTGGGTACGCTCCTTTCACCAATTCATAGCGTCAACTTGATAAGGCTATTCCAAATTCTAAACTGGGTTTCCTTTAAAAAACAAATGCATTAGGAGTTGTGCACACCGTTTGTGACACTATTTACTGCAATATATTGTATTCCAAATCATACAAACATTGGGTCGTAACCTTTTGGATAACTAACAATTTCATGAATACAGTATTCAGAACTATTTTAAACAGGTGTCAATGGCATACGTCTGAGAATCTGGTAAACACTCACGATTAGATGTAAGCATATGTGGGTACAATTGGCAGCACTCGTAACGAATCTGTATTTGAGTCAATGATAATGTGAGTGCATGTCGTAGTTTATAAAACCAACAGACCGCAATAGGTCTGGTAGATAATGCTTGACATAGCATGCGTCCTAAAATTAGTAGAAATGTAACACGTATAGATAGAGAACATTTGAAAACATAATCATTATCATTTATCCAAAAACAGATGTTCTTTATCTTATTTTTGACCGATAAATTAACTTGTTTTGTTACTATTTATTTGCTTGTTGGCAGCCAATTTGAAACAAAAAAGGGAAAGATGAAAAAGTAATCTGACATTTACAGCGATATTTTATTTGTAATAAATGATATTTACCAATATGCCATTTATGATTATGTATACATATCCGTTTTAGACAACTTTAAATGTCCATACCTTCAATCATGCCATCAATAACTAGCAAATGCAACAACTTTCATTATGTTTCGAGATATATGTCTCACATAAGATTTCATTTCAAATTAATTGAGAACAGAAAAAGAAAATAAAACATGTTGACATGGTCGGTTTAGAAACACCGGGCATCGAAATTATTGAAATTATTCTTTAAAAAATATATGTGTTAGTGAAGAAAAAGAATAATTATAAAACGTTTAAAAATAGAGAATAAAAACGTTTTACTAAAAGTAAAGAATACGTATTTCTTAAATACTTATTATGAGGCCCTATCCCAGTGGTAAGAGCAGTTGTCTCACAAGCGGAAGGTCGTGGGTTCAAAACGCGCCAGCTGCTGGTCTCTGCATATCATGTTTCATTAATGCATTGCTTATCTTTCATCACCATTCGGCAAAAATCCACCATCTCTGCCTTCAACTTTGCTTCAGGAGTAGATAGAACCTTACTGCTGTTTTGCGACGATGTTAGGTCGACATTCACTAAAAGAAGGATTTCTGTAGACGGAAATTCGTTGGTTCTTCGTCTTGCGCATCTGAAGTATGCAGTGGCCAGTGGCCTAGTTGTGCCATAGTAGGTTGACTGGAGTACCATGGAGTACTATGGAGAGGCTGTTTCACAATAATAGAAAATCAAAGCATCATAACAACATTACACGACTGCAGTAAGCATTATAACAACAGTATATGACTGCAATAAGCATCATAACAACAGTACAATCCTGAAGTAAGCATTATAACGACAGTACACGACTGAAGTAAGCATTGTAACAATATTACATGACTGAAATAAGTATTATAACAAGAGTACAGACTAAAATAAGCACTATAAATATACGACTAAAATAAGCATTGTAACAACAGTACACGACTGAAGTAAGCATTATAACAACAGTACACGACTGCAGTAAGCATTATAACAATGGTACACTACTGAAATAAGCATTATAGCAACGGTAAACGACTGAAGTTAGCATTATAACAAAAATACACGACTGAAATAAGCATTATAACAACAGTACACGATTAAAATAAGCATTATACCAACGGTACACGACTGACGGAAGCATTATAACAACAGTACACGACTGAAATAAACATTATACAACAGTATACGACTTAAATAAGCATTATAACAACAGTACATGACTTAAAAAAGCTTCATAACAGCATTACGCGACTGAAGACTTATAACAACAGTTTACGACTGAAATAAGCATAATAACAACAGTACACGACTGAAGTAAGCATTATAACAACCATACACGACTGAAATAAGCACCATAACAACGGTACATGGCTGAAATAATCATTATAACAACGGTACACGACTGAAGTTAGCACTATAAGAACAGTAGATGACAGAAACAAGCATTATAACAACAGTACACAACTAAAATAAGCATTATAACAACACTACACGACTGAAAAAATCATCATAACAACATTACACGACTGAAGACTTATAACAACAGTTTACGACTGAAATAAGCATAATAACAACAGTACACGAATAAAATAAGCATCATAACAAAAGTAATCGACTGAAGTAAGGATTATAACAACGATACATGACTGAAATAAGCACCATAACAACAGTTCAAGACTGAAATAAGCATAACAACAACGGTACACGACTGAACTAAGCATCATAACAACGGTACATGGCTGAAATTAGCATTATAACAACGGTTCACGGCTGAAATAATCATTATCACAACGGTACACAAATGAAGTAAGGATTATAACAACAGTACACGACTGAAATAAGCATTACAGCAACGGTACACGACTGAACTAAGCATCATAACAACGGTACATGGCTGAAATAAGCATTATAACAACGATTCACGGCTGAAATAATCATTATAACAACAGTACACGGCTGAAGTTAGCATTATAACAACAGTACACGACAGAAGTAAGCAGTTTAACAACATTACGCGACTGAAGTAAGCATTATAAAAACAGTACACGACTGAAGTAAGCATTATAACAACGGTACACGACTGAAGTAAGCATTATAAAAACAGTACACGACTGAAGTAAGCATTATAACAACGGTACACGACAAAAGTAAGCATTGTAACCGCAGTACACGACTGAAGTAAGCATAATATCAACAGTACACGACTGAAATAAGCATTATAATATCAGTACTAGACTGAAGTAAGCAATATAACAGCAGTACACGACTGAAATACGTACACGACTGAAATAAGCATCATAACAACGGTACACGCCTGAAATAAGCGCTATAACAACAGAACACGACTGAAATAAGCATCATAGCAACGGTACACGACTGAAGTAGGCATCATAACAACGGTACACGATTGAAGTAAGCATCATAACAACGGTACACGACTGAAATATGCAGCATAACAACAGTACACGACTGAAGTAATCATCATAACAACAGTACATGACTGAAGTAAGCATTATAACAACGTTACACGACTGAAGTAAGCATTATAACTTCAGTTCACGACTGAAATAAGCATCACAACAACGGTACACGGCTTAAATAAGCATCATAACAACGGTACACGAATGAAATAATCATAACAACAGTTCAACACTGAAGTAAGCATTATAACAACGGTACACGACTGAAGTAAGCATTATAACAACAGAACACGACTGAAGTAGGCATTATAACAACAGTACACGACTGAAGTAGGCATTATAACAACGGTACACGACTGAGTAAGCATTATAACAACAGTTCACGACTGAAGTAAGCATTATAACAACAGTACACGACTGAAGTAAGCATTATAACAAAGAGTACACGACTGAAGTAGGCATTATAACAACAGTACACGACTGAAGTAAGCATTATAACAACAGTTCACGACTGAAGTAAGCATTATAACAACAGTACACGACGGAAGTAAGCTTTATAACATCCTTAACTCGGAGTTTTATGCCCTTTATACAGAATGGACTCCAGTAAAAACATAATATACTCCTCAAAATAATAAGGACCCCAAAACAGAACAGCAATAATTACTAAGTCTTTAATATTCTGGATACATGTGTGTAAATGTGTACTGTAACAACTGTAAATAATACAATTTAAAATTGGGTGGGGTGGGGGGGGGGGGGGTTGGGCGTGGGGTAGGAGTGGATGGGTCGAAAGGATAATATCAATGATACCTTTTTTAAAGGGCTCTTCGACCAATAAAAACACACGTCCTTTCGAACGAAGATTTAAAAAATTGTCCGCGTACATCTTTTGACCCTGTGATTATACTATTACAACCATTGTGACGTCACAATTCTGTGTTGGAATGTGGTCTTCGGGGAAACACGGTATTGATTTTTTTGCAATATTTTCAATAAAAATCGAATTTAAAATATATCATGTTAGCATAAATATTTTGTCTCTTATCGACTCTCTGTTCAATACAATATATCAGGTAATTTCAGAATTTATGACACACAGAGCTGGCCGATGTATTGCATGCCGTATTCCATGTCGTGTAACAAAACTACACAAAAACAACTTTCGAAACGCTTGCGTAAAACAGTGACCAAACGTTTTTAAGGGTAGAAAAAAGTACTTTTTTTCAAATTTGCTTTAAAATTCACATACTGCCAGATTAAACTCATCGTTCATGTTCTTGTCTTTTTTCTCGGTAAAATTGAAGTCGATCGATAAACATTTTGCTCTTTCGCATGTTTGTTGACTGAAATAATTTTCACAATAACACAATAACACAACATAAACCTAAATTTATTTTTAAAAGTAGGCCATGAAAATGATGGTTATTTTATAAGGAAATGGCTTGTATAAAGTATGCTTTAATTGTAGTGATAAAAATGTGATTCTGAAAGTTTTTTGTATGAAGCACACGGTTGAAGAGAGTGTCACTTTTCTGTGTGTAATTTTATAAACGGTCATGAAACGTTTTTGTTTGGGTAGAAAAAAGTACTTTTCCCAAATTTTGATGAAATATTACAGGCCTGTAGAGGAAGACTTTTTCTTGACTTTAAAGCTTTCGTCTTTTTTCTCGCTATAAGAACAAACTGTAATTATCAATTTGATTTAAAGCTAAATTTTCACATAAATTTTCGAAACGTTCGGTAATTTGTAAAAGCCTAGAGATCGTATTTTTAATAAACAAGAATCGACAAAACACGTAAAAACTTAAAATTCATTCTGTAACGAACGAATTCATGTATTTGTTTATGTGTGTCATCGTTGTACATTGTCAGTTGAATACAGTTTACATCACTAGTGTCATTTTGACCGCCATCCTGAAATCTGCTCAAAATCTGCTCTTACTTAAAAACGTTTTTAAGTAAATATCCCTCCGCGGCGGCTTGGCGCACCCACAGAATTACAGCACTTTAAAAATTATCAAAATCTAAACATGGTCCTTAAATTATGTTGAGGCGTATACATTTGTTATTATTTGAGACGGTAGCTATATGTTAAATCATAGAACTGGAATGCGAACTGTCCCGAGTTCGAAACTTGTTTAAAAATTTAAGCAGAGTATAGATTATGTCAGCACGCGTTGGTGTTATATGAATAGGGCGCACGTATCAGTTAAACATGCACGGTGTCTGGTAAGTGATAAGATATTAAGCGTAACGCCACAAAGTCATAGACGGCTTATTGAACACAAGATGAAGGCCTTATTAAATATCACTATGACGTCTCTTCCAACCAACTGGCGAATTGTGTCGAAACAGTGGACGCAATTTATCAGTCTACATGACTGTGCACATTTTGTTCATCTGGCTTCTTACTCTTCTATCGTCTTGTTTTCTTACTTCTATTTTCAAAATGAAATGTAAATGTAAATATTCAACATGTTGTACATGCTTGTATATGTACCACCGCCAACCTGGAATAATGAAAATAATGAAAATACTGTTATCAATTTAATGTGATTGCGTGTATGTTTTTATTACTAATAATAAGTATTGCAGACAAACAGGAATTGTAGCTTTCACAGAACACAGTTAACCAAAAAAACGCATTAAAACAAAAAACAAGTACAATGTTAAAAAAGAAAGGCATATGACATCTCAAAGAAATACAAAAAGATCGGACAGGGAAAGTAGCATTCAATGAGGACAGTCAACCACAAAACACAGAAACAAACACGCAAACAGACAAACAAGAAGGCAAAAGTAATAATAAATGCAAACGACATCACAAACACAAAAAGGTTGACAATAGGGCTACAAAACGGGCTGAGAATAGGGATACTGCCTTGGTACGGTCAGTAGCAAAATGGCCACAGAGCGTTTACACCAGGTTCTAGGGTGCACCATCCCAGTAAAACGGGAAAATGTAAATAAAGAAATAACAAACAAGTCAGCATTAACAGGTAATATAGGTAAAACGCATAAATTATGTATATATAAATGAAAAGGAAAAAAAGAAGTAAAAAGCACAGAACGTCACAGTGCAAGTTCTCAGTGACGTGGAAGAAGCCAGAGCAACAAGAGAATAAATCATTAATAGTACGATAAGATAAGATTTAAGACAAACTTCAAACGTTACCTTCATTTGAAGACTTAGGTAGACGTCATCACAGGGTTTACACTATGTCCGGTCATTGCACAATCAAAGAGAAATGCATAGGGCAAACTGTAAAGGGGTCAACCACTAAACATACAGAGCGTTGCAAAATGATAGGGCCATAACCTGTTTTGATTAACGTTCTAACAAGTATAATTAAGATTTTATGAAGGTGATCATAACCAAAGATCTTACGAATATTGAAGTTCTCAACTCGACTACAACCTCTAGAAAAACAAATAAGTTGGGAAACATAGTCCCCATGGAAAAATCCCCATGTTGTGGGGTGGGGTGGATGGGGTGTGGGGGATAATTATAACCGACCAGTTTCTCTTCTGTCAGCATTTTCTCTTGTCTGGGACAGAACAATTCTGGAAGTAATTCCATGCCAGAATGCCTGAATATCCCTTAAATATATATACATTTCAAACAATGAATTCAGTCCATGGCAAGTCACACATTGGCACTGAATGAAATGAATCTTCAGGTTAAGTTTTTTTTTATTTTCAAATACGAAAAGTTTCCTAATTATTTTTGCCATCTGCTTTACAGTGAATTGATGTCAGCTGAACGTTTTATGTGTTGTGCTTTATTAATGAGGGTTCTTACTTTCAATCTCTTGGTCTGACGCATATGGGTCATGATCTATGGTTTTGGTTCTATATGACTGCCTAACACCTTTTGTACCACATTTTTTTATTCATAATTTTTTTCCTTCCGGCTCTTCATGCTATCCTGTTTTGTTTGCTTTCTGAATATGTTGAACAACTGAAGCTGTTGTGTATTTCTTTGTATAGCTTACCAAAGGGATAACATGGAATCGAAGCTGTGGTTTTCTATCAATTAAGAAGTGACCACGGAGGACGTAATTGCATTCGTATGCCGTCTCCGCATCATTTTATGTGCCATGAGCCTCTATTTTGCCACCGTCAAACTTGGTTCAAATAAGCATCCAACACTCTATTTAAGTTGTTGTCGTATTCTGGATGAGATGGCATCATTTGCTGGTTTATATTTCTAAGAGAACATCAACATTCTGAAGCATTTGAGAGCGACAGAGATGACCCATATCTAGATTGTTCTGCGACTTCAAAGACGAACCCTCACAAGTGTCAGCTACGTCTTTGCCAGGTAGGGTTATTTTGAGTAGCAGTAACTTCTATTTTTGCCTTGCAGAAATGTGAGGAGTTGAAGTGTTTGCCAACTTTATGATGAATGCAGTTTGAATGTACTTGCTTAACATATCTGCTGCTTAGCCAGAGTTGCACATTTTGCCCTCGTCCTGGTGGCACATCCCATATCTTCTGACCATAGTTGCTTTGGATAATTTGCTTTTGTCTTTTTAAGATTGAGTTGCAAATGTCTCCAGATTTGAACGAAGACTTTTATGCATGTGGTAAGCGCATGTTTTTGAACTGCACTGCCCCCATATTGGAATTTCATCTCGTATCCTGGCAAATACTGACAAACCAGCCAAACATACCCCAAATCATACATATCCTCAACTTTTCTGAATCCTTTAAAGCCGCAGTAAGATTATTGTCAACCTTAGCGGAGATGATATAGACTTTTATTCAAGTAATAATGTATAATATAACCGCCACATATGCATTAAATCACAAGTTGTACCCAGGCGTAAACTGAACCATCTGATAAGAAAAGTACTTTTTAACTCTTTTGGTTACATAAACATTACTACACTATAAATAATCCATATATGATATGTACACTACCTGTTTTAGGCTTACCGCAAGCGAAGCGTGTTGGGTATACAGCGTTATAGTACACTAAGGTATTGAAACAATATATTGGCATAGTGCGTAAAGTTTAATTATATTGATTTGAATTATTCTCCCTTTCAAAACCTCGTCAACTGTTTCAATTTACATGTTGATAAGAATACGTATGCCTGTAACTATTAGATCACATTATTTTAAGTCTTGTGAAGTGGTGCTGTCCCAGTTCTTAAAGAAAACACGATTTTGTGTTTCATGGTATGCACTTTCTGTGATCTTGAACAAATGTACCAACAAAACGTGTTTGTTATTCCAATAAGTATACGTTTCCCAGTCCCCTTGCCAGTTATGATACCCAATTTATATGCCTTTTCTTCCTGAACAACACAATAGGAATTAATTAATGATATGTATTGAATAATTAGACAGAAAGCCACCACTAGTCAAAACAAAGAATAAGTTAAACCATTTTAGTAGACTAGGAAGACATCACTACTTTTCTAGAACGGAAAAACACTAATGGATGTAGAAACATGAACGGGACGTAACACTTGGCCATACATAAGTAGATCCTTTAACA
The DNA here is from genome assembly GCA_037043455.1 of Cyrtodaria siliqua. Classification (NCBI taxonomy): domain Eukaryota; kingdom Metazoa; phylum Mollusca; class Bivalvia; order Adapedonta; family Hiatellidae; genus Cyrtodaria; species Cyrtodaria siliqua. The sequence goes on along the minus strand of JAWPHD010005430.1, from coordinate 63,586 downwards.
TCTGTATATTATTGGTATTATTCAAAAGACTATTGGCTTCCGGTTTATTTCCGACGCACATGTGCATACTCGGTATTTCGGTTTTAAGGAACGCCATTTTTCTTTGGTGTAGGTCGATGTTATAATATAAACTGGACATTTGAAACCATTGTAATCGTGAATAAAACCGTTGGCGAGATATTTTTTTGGGCGAAAGGTAAGTATGGCATTTAAGTGTTTGTAGGTATTGTGGTAATATGGCATTTTATGCTTTTAGTAGACAAGTAGGTCACGGTTCACGTGGCTATTCACAAGTTCATGTGAATATGGATGTGTTCAGCGTATCAACGTGTGGCATATCGACGTCATTTTCATTGAGCATTTTAAACTTATTGCATACATGTTCGTGGGAACCGATTGTGGAAAAGTTCGCGACGGAAGGCAGGTAGGGGTTTATGTTGTTAGTGTTGAGGCAATATATTGGATAGAGCTAGTTGAAATCACATGCGTTCAACTGAATATAATTTTGGAGACGCTCGGTACACTGAGTACCAGCTCACATTAATTGATCTGCTCAGTCCCACAGTACCGTAAATTTCCCAGTACCAGCTACGTAACCCCACGCCGGAGTAAAGATATACACTGAGCGTCTCACACAACTGCACCGAGATATCGAAGTCAAAAGTCGCCAATAACTATACTCATCCTTTGTCTGATCTTGTCTGGAAATCCGGTCAACATTCCAGAATTACGTCTCAGTCATTTTCGGCAGTCGGATGCAATTGAGATATTGCGATTGAACTACTGACGTCATTATGTTCTGCATTATGGCATAAGTAGTTCAATCTCAGTATTTCGAGTACATCACTATGAAAATAGCAGAAACATAATCTTGGAATGAGGGTCATACTAGTAAGACATAACCAATATGGTGACATTCGATATACATTTGAGTTAATGCTGCGGATGTTGCGAATGGATTATTTTTTGTCTTGGTCTTAGAAGCAGGACACATTTCCGATATATTCTGGAAGAAATCAATCAATTAAATCATTATTCAAAGAACCTTGGAATGAAACTTGCTGACGAAATACATTATGTAATAAGTATTTGGGTGCTGACTATTCTGAACCGATGCTGTTTCGAAATGTTTGTGTCAGACATGAATAATAGGTAACTTATAGAGAAAGTGTTTACAATCAATACTCATGTGACTGACTACATAATCTTTAAAATGGCCGACATAGTTAGTATAAATATTCATGTTTTGAAAACAAGCGAGTGTATTATTCGCTATTGTAAGACAATTAAAAGAAAACAACATAGGAGTTTGTTACAGTCTTCGAAATTAGCCGGAAATGCCAAAATGAATCGGAACGAAATCAGACCCAAAAATGAACGACTTAGATTTATTTGGTTTATACATCACCGGAAACAACTCTCGGTTACAGAACAGATTTTATTTGCTCTATTTGAACGAGGTTGGGGACGAAGTAGCAATATTTAGTATGAATCAATACCGCGATGTAAACCCGACTGTTAATGAACTGAAGATCATTTCCGGTCTATTTTTTAACCTACGATGAGCTTTCTTCAATATTTCGAAAGCGTAACCCGGCAGTAAAAAGCAATGCAGACGTTAGTGACTCAAACAAAAAAACTTATGAAATAAACAGAACCCGTAATTTTCAGACCCAATGACTGAGAATAAAGTGTCAAAACAATCAAGTTCTTTATTTTATTTAATTATTTGTGATATTATTCTACAGAAAATGTAACTCTCTGTGACAATATACATCTTTGTCCCTTCCCGAAGGTGGGGCATATTGCTTTGCAAATGTCTGTCTGTCTGGCGGTCGGTCGGTCCATCCCGAAGTCTTCGCGATAACTCAAGAACGGCTGGCACTACAAACTCGAAACTTGGCAGGAATGTTTGTGTCATGGTCTAGTTGTGCACCTCTTCTTTTGGGTAAATTCGCATAAGAAATGTGGTTGCCATGGTAACAAAACATATAAAAACAATGTCGGTCGATCGGTCCATCCCAAAATCTTCTTGTCTTTGCGATAACTCAAGAACGGCTGGACTACAAACTCGAAACTTGGCAGGAATGTTTTGTCATGGTCTAGTTGTGCACCTCCCCTTTTGGGTAGATTCGCATAAGAAATGTGGTTGCCATCGTAACAAAACATGTAAAAAAACACTAAAAATCGCCTGTCTTCGCGATAACTCAAGAACCGCTTGCACTACAAACCCGAATCTCGGCAGGAATTTTTGTCCCATGGTCTAGTAGTGCACCTCCCCTTTTGGGTAGATTCGAATAAAACTTGTAAAAAATCACTGAAAAACGCTTGTCTTCAGGATAACTCAAGAACAGCTGGCACTACAAATGCCAACTTTGGCAAGAATGTTTGCCTCATGATGTAGTTGTGCACCTCCCCTTTTGGGTAGATTCGCATAATAAATGTATGTGGTTGCCATGGTAACAAAACTTGTAAAAACAAATCACTAAAAATTGCTCGTTATATTTTAAAACTAATTTTTTTTCATAGGGAAACCTTGGTTCATGTTTTTTTTTGTTTGATTTTAAAGTAAACATTCATTTAAAAAAATTATGCTTTTTTTTTTTAATTTTTTATTTTTTTATTTTTTTTTTATCTTGTGTAAGTCACTTGCCCGATGGGCTAGTAGCTCAAAATAGTTCACATGAATACTGTTCGGAGCTCCAGACAAACGTCCTTGTCAAAGAGTATTTTACCTCCTAAATAAGTCTGCAGTGCTGATTCAGATTATTTTAAAGAGTAAATGTTATAATGGTTTTGCAGTTTGCTTCAGAATATGACTATTAAACTAGCATGCTGATTTTCACTCCCAATATATTTTTTCAGTGCTGATTTCCTAAATTATAATACTCCCACAAATTGCTTATCTGGAGTTCTGAAATAAAGTAAATCAGAAAATATGCGCTATTGTTTACATAGATGCCATCGTCTCTAAATCAGAAATACACCCCTAAATGTCTGTGTAACTTGCCCCAGAATCAGACATGCCCCTAATTCTGTCATTAATTTACGGTTTAATTTCTTCTGTACTTGAAACCAATGAACATTACTATGTCAGTATGTTAAAGGAAGACAATCCAATGATTTCTTAATAATTTTTTGTATAGCCTGCGTAGCACGGCATACCCTTAGGGATAACTTTGTCCATCGTCGTCGTAGTCGCCCATCACAGTTAAATCTGCAACCTAACCTTGGCCATAATAAGTTGAAAAGTATTTGGCCTATGTTCATGAAACTTCACACACATCTTCATCTTACCTCAAGAAATGTGTTAAACATGACCTATAACTTACTGACTTTCATTTTGGCAGAGTTATGCCTCTTTTTATAGTTAGATTGTACATGCTGAAATAAGCACAAGGCAAGAGACCCAAGTGTTCTGTGGAATATCCTTCTAGTTTTGTATCAGTTGATTTCATAACTACCTTTACCGTCCGACTCGAGGGCAATTACTAGTGTTGCAAAACTTTGAAAATACATTATCCCTCATCTGACTTTGTAAACAACCGACGATTTATTCTAACCTACAAAGATGAAATAGACTTTGTGTCAAGCACTACTGACTTTTTGTATAATATGTTACCATCATTTTGGCATTAAATCACCCGATGAACACAGCCGTTATTTAAAACAACTGATTTAAAATGTATGCTCTGTTAAAAAGGTATTCAAGCTAACTCTTGCGTTTACATGTTCTAGTAAATTGTGAAACAGATCCATATTTGATTTTCAGACGTTTAATGCAGTCAATCACAAGTTTTTGTTTGTTTTTAGCTCAACTGATCAGCAGAGCTTTAGCCGTGGTGCAGTATCCGTTCGTAAACTTTTTTTGTAGCGAACACTCCTCTGAAACTACTGGATGGATTTTTATGAAACTTCACTGGAATGTAGCCCATGATATCTAGTTTATCCTAGCAAAATTTCACTTTGATGTAAAATCCAAGATGGACTTTTTGAAACCCATAAGTGATATTGATATGGGCCTTTTTCTAAAATGATCAGCATGACATTATGTTGGTCGTTCATCTTTGTTTACATAGAGTTATATAGTAAAAACTTGTAGCGACTACTCCTCTGAAACTACTGGACAAATTTTCATGAACCTTCACAGGAATGTTGCTCTTGATGTCTAGTTGCTCCTAGCAACATTTTAGGTCGGCTGGAAGTTCAAGATGGCCACCACGAATAAAAATAGATTTAAAAAAAAGTTTGTAGCGACTACTTCTTGAAAACTATAAGTGATATTGATATTGAACGTTTTCTAAAATGATCAGCATGACATGATGTTGATCCAAGTCGAAAAGTATTTTGATTCGATACCAAACATGGCCGCCAGCAGCCATCTTTGTTTACATGGAGTAATATAATAAAAACTGGTAGCGACTACTTTGAAATTACTTGACAGATTTTCATGAAACTTCACAGTAATGTTGCTCTTGATGTCTAGTTGATCCTAACAAAACTTCAGGCCGCCCGGAAATTCAAGATGGCCGCCACTGCTAAAAGTAGATTAAAAAAATAATTAGGGACTACTTCCTAAAAACTGATAGTGATATTGATTTGGGACTTTCTCTAAAATTATCAACATGACATTATGTTGGTCATTGTCGAAAATCTTCTTGATTCGACATAAACATGGCTGCCAGCGGCCATCTCTGTTTACATAGTTGAATAGTAAAAACTTGTAGCCACTACCCCTATCAAACTACTGGACAGATTTTCATGAAGCTTCACAGGAATGTTGCGCTTGATGTCTAGTTGACCCTAGCAAAATTTCAGGTCGGCCGAAACTACTTCATGAAAACTATAAGTGATATGGGACTTTTTTTTAAATGATCAGTATGACAGGATGTTGGTGACAGATCCTTGTTAAAAATCATTTTGATTTGACGTTAAACATTGCTGTCAGCGGTCATCTTTGTTTACAAGAGTTATATAGTAAAAACTTGAAGCGACTACTTCTCTGAAACTACTTGTCAGATTTTCCTGCAACTTCACAGGAAGGAATATTGCACTTGATGTCCAATTGATCCTAGCATAATTTCAGGTCGGCCAGGATTTCAAGATGGTCGCCATGGCTAAAAATAGATTAAAAAAAAAAAGTTTGTAGCACCTACTTTTTGAAAACTGTACGTGATATTGATATGGGATTTTTTCTAAAATGATCAGCATGACATGATGTTGGTCCTTGTCGAAAATAATTTTTATTCATCATTAAACATGGCCATCATTGTTTACACCAGAGTTATGACCCCTTTTGCATAAAATTTTACGTTTTACACTGTTTTCAGTGAGGGTATCCGTGTCCCATGGACACATTTCTAGTTTTTCATTATTTCTAACCATAGATACTATTGATATATTTATATAAAAATACAGACTAGTAAACTTAGACTAACAGCAAAAAGAACTGATTACAAATAACTATCACCCTGTGTGGTTGCTGGGGTAGAATACAACCACTGCAAATTGTGCTTAAGCCATAGGGGATCCCTCCACGTCATAGAGGATCCCCCACGTCATATTCATTTTGGCATTTTTTATCATACTCATTCAAGGTCTTTATCATGACACCGTGTATGGAAACATTGCTTCATTGTAAATGAAGTGTCTACTATAGAATTCACAGCAACTCTAGGGTTCTTAGTATACTGTTCTAGGCCAATTTTCCATATTTTTTTATTTTGATGTATACAATTATAGCGAATGAGCCTTGCATGTCCATTCTCGTTAGGCGCTATGTAACCTTTCATGTTTTGGGACACCGCAAAACTCAGTTCAAATTGTACAAAAAAAACAATTAATTAGAACAATATTTAATATATGCAGCATTGCCACTTGAATGGATATGTGCGATCACCGTAAAGACGTATAGAATACATTGTGGCGCAAGAAAATAACCAGGAAATATTGTATTTATGAGTTTCCAACATCCAAAAATAGAAAGTTTACCATTTTTCTCTAAACTTACTGAATATATTTATGGACAAAAATGACCTAAACATATAAATAGATGCACTCATTACCTCTGCAGTTTCAAAATGGCCAATTTTCGAGTTTCTACGCAAAGTATCTTCGCGTAAGTTATTTTTCATGTAGCTGAATTCCACACCGAGTTTATCATCAAACTCTGCATAAGTACGCGATATCACTCGCTCGAAATTCAATAATAAACTGTGGGTTTTGCATGAGCTGTATTGTTTCAACCGAGTAAACTCGATCATGAAAACTTGAATTGTAATAAAGTAATCCGAGAAAGGACCAATTGTAGATCATAATGTTAAATCGGAACAACAGTTGCTCTTTATGGCTTGTCGAATTTGTCAGCCTTTAATACAGACGAAAAGTCACCACAAGGTCACTTGGAAAGAAATTTCAGGATTGTTATTCAGGTCATTTGGTAAAAGGTTAAGGTCACTGTTACGATAAATAGGATTTTGGTTTCCATTCAATAACATTAGTTTCCCTTGACGGATTTAACAAAAACTTCACCTCATTGGAATTAAGCATTGGATTGTTCTGAAGGTTATCGCAAGGTCAAGGTCATTGTTACTAAAAATACAAATTGCTTTTTGCTGAGTAAATTCGCTTTCCCTTATGGAATTTTAATAAAGCTTCACCACAAAGTGCGTCTCATGGAAAGAAAGCTCATAATTGTTATTTAGGTAATTTGATTTTAAGTCAAGATCATTCTTGCTATAGGAAATTGGTTTCCACTCAATACCTTTAGTTTCCCTTGACGGATTTAACAAAACGGATTTACACTTTGATTTTAGAGCAAGGTCTCTGTCAGTACATGTAAAATTGGTTACTTCTCAGTAAATTGATTTTCCCTTGCATGATTTTAAGGAAACTTCACCACATTGTGTGGCTCGTGGAAAGTAAGCTTGGGATTGTTATTCAGGTGGTTTTGTCAAAAAGTCAAACCCTCAAGGTCATTGTCACTATAAATAAAATAAAAAATGGTTTCCGCTCAGTAAAATTAGTTCCCATTGCGTGATTTTAACAAGACTTCACCTTGAAGCTATACCTCTTTTCGCTCAGTAACTTTAGTCTCCCTTGAGGGATTTAGCAAAAAAATCACCTCAAGGTACGGCTCATGGAGAATTAAGCATGCGGTTGTTATTCTGGTCATTTATGCAAAGAGTTACTTTATGTAAAGGTCAAGGTAACTGTTGACTTCACATTATCTTAATTGAGTTTAATAAAATTTCATCAAAATGTGCAGCTCATTGAAAGGAAGCACTGGATTGTTATTCATGTCGGTTGGTCAAAGTTCAAGGTTGCTGTTAATTTAAATAAAAACTTTTTTTCTCAATAAGTTTACTTTCCCTTGAGGACTGTCTTATGAAATTTGGCAGGATTGAGGAGTATCCATTGTTTTAAGATAGGTGGTTACACTGATAGGGGACTTGTACTATGCTGAATTTGCTTGTTTTCACTGGGTTTCTTTTTAATGAAGTGCTGGAATTAATTTATAAGCATAACATGCAGCTTCATCTGGCAGATTCAAAGGACATGCTTTAAGAGTTAAGATCAGTGCCCAGAATGGATTATGTAAATATACGTTTTTTGAAGTGAAATATGTTTAATCTAAATTTAAGTTGGCTGATTAATTCTGTGTACGCTCTGTGCTGTTGGGAACATATCTGTAGTGTAAGGAAGCATGCTTTTATTACGAGAAAAGAGATCCAGGTTCGAGTCCTGGCGGAGAACCTGGCACACTTACTGAGCTGTACAAACTTCGTTCTGGGATAACCACAACTTTAAAATAAATACATATGATAAAATTGTTCATTGCACAATTATACCAGCGTTAAAAAATCATTCCATAATATTTATATGCGCTTCCATAAAAGTGAAGCGGCTATACGTAGTGTTACCCTTTTGATGAAATATCGAAATGTTTGTTACTGTATATAATACATTCATCCAAACTGGCATTTTGAAATCAGACAAAACCAAAAGACAAAAGACAATTAAACTATAATGCTTTGAATGCACTTATTATATAACTTCATTGTTTTATTTATATAGTACTGAAAGAGTATGAGAGTGGACCATTGGAAACGGCCGAACACGACATATACGAAATATTGCAGTCTCGGTTCGATTGAGACTGCTCATGAACGGTAGTGAAAAATGCTAGCTACCGCTCACGCCCTCTAGCCCCTGGTTGAGCAGAAGTCAATATTCATTAAATCAATAGTACAACATTTTAACTATCCCGAAGATGGCATGCATATGGCGGTGGACATGGAGTATATTTCTTCCCCATGTCGTACGGCGTATGGTCCCAGTATCTAATGAAATTAAATGCCCCGAAGAGCGAAATAAACATAATGGAATTTAGTTGGGAGCAGCGGTTATGAAGACGGCAAACACAGATTTTGTCACCTCCCCAATTTTGGAGATGTGTCACTTGACTGATAATCGATCGGTCGAATTCTTGCTAATATGTCATGCTAATAATATCATCCTTTCACTGCCTTTCAAACGTGTCCGTACTCCCCATGCTATAATACATGTATTATAGCTTTTCTTGTTTAAATGGTTCTAAATTTGTCCGAGACAATACCTTCTATATTTAATGTATCCTTAGCAAAAAAAACATCACAAAAAAAAAAAAAGGCTGTATATCATGAAATATCATATCATTCCCTTTAATTTTGATATTTCATACAGTAATACAAATTAAAACCTACTCGAAAACAGTAACGTATTATCCTATCTATTGATTTCGCTATGTTAATCTCCAAATACTGTATGCTACGTCCCCTACTGAGAAAGTGTATCTATCATTCATCACAAAGAACCGGTTGCTATATGTTTTGAAGTTGGGCGCCCACTTGTGTTTGGAGTCATCAAGGTCAAATATATGAACATGTCTACGGTAATAATGGTCAACGGGCGTTGATGTATATGAGGTATTTATGTATAGTCCAGTATGGACTTGTGCGAAGGGAATACGCAAACAAATGCGATACATGGGTTTTGACGTTCATTTAAAGATAAACACAGGCATTTTATTGTCGGAAAGATCTATTTTTCCATTTAAACTGTTTTGCAGCTTCGGTGAAAGTGGGTAATGGGAGGAAGGGTGATGCCAGTGGTATTTCAACGAAAATGCTTCATACGAGACTAAACTTGTGTGTGACCCCTTAGACCCCGATGTGTAGGCGCGTGAATACTGCAGAAGCAGCAGAAGCAGCAGAAGCAGCAGAAGCAGCTTCTCAGAAGAAGCAGAAGCAGCAGAAGCGGCACCAGCAGCAGCACATATGAGACTTAACTTGTGTGTGACCCCTTCGCACCCGATGTGTAGGCGCGTGAATACGGTAGAAGCAGTAGCGGCGGCAACAGTAGTAGTTGTAGTAGTAGTAGTAGTAGTAGTAGTAGTAGTAATAATAGTAATAGTAGTGGTTTTGCAGAAGAATGCCAATGACTGATGTTACACACATGGTGTATACTACTAAGCCTCAGCTCTGTACCTTCAACATATAATTTATATCATGTTATGACCTTTAGAACAAAATTCAAACCTATGAAACTGTTTCGTATCATTTTCACTTGAACATGAACTGGTATTGCTCTTCATACACCTGTGTTTACATGCGTCCTGTCCCAGTTGTAAATTGTCTATGACGACACTGTTTCGCTTTGACAATGTTACTTCCGGGTCGGACTAATATATCAGCAAAGCATTATTAATCGTCTAAAACTGTCATTGAAACAATCAATACAAGATATCGATAGAACCGATGGATGCTCCACAAATAAAGGTACTCATAATAAAGGTACTCATGTGAAATACAATCGGATGGAAAATGTAGGAAGAGTTGAGCTTACACGCTTTATATTGTTTAAGAAATTACAAAACACATCCTGACAATATGCGCTACTAGAAATAATGCTGACACTTTCTATACAATTTAATGGATATCAGAAGAAACAATTAGGAGAAGTTGAGAGGACAAGCTTTAAAATTGAAAAACTTTAATGTCCCGTAACTCCACCAAAAATCATTTAACCGTAACGTCCTGAAAAAATGCACTACTAGGCATCATACTGATACTTTATGTGAAGTTTCGTGAACATCAGATGAAAAACATAGGAGGAGTTGAGTGGACAAGCTTTAAAATCGAAATATTTCAATGTGCCGAAACTCCGCTAAAAATTAATTAACTGGAACGTCCTGACAATATATACTACTAGATATCATACTAATACTTCCTGTGAAGTTTTATGAAAATTGGATGAAAAACATAGGAAGAGTTGAGTAGACAACCTTTAGAAGCGAAACATTTCAAAGTCCCGTAACTCCGCCGAAAATCATTCAACTGGAACGGCATGACAATATTTCCTACTAGACATCATACTGATATGTCCTGTTAAGTTTCATTAAAATCGGATGAAAAAAACAGAAATATTATTATCGAAAGATTTCAAAGTCATGTAACTCCGCCAAAAATCATTTAACCGGAACGTCCTAATAATATGCGCTACTAGACAGCATACTGATACTTCCTCTAAAGTTTCATGAAAATTGAATGAACAACTTAGGAGTTAAGCGGACAAGGTTTCCATTTGGCAAACTTCAAAGCCCGTGACTCCGCCAAAAATCATTCAACCGAAACTTCCGACAATTTGCGTTACAATACATCATACTGATACTTCCTATAAAGTTTCATGATAAAAATAAGATGAAAAACGTAGGAAGAGTTAAGCGGACAAGAAAACGGGACAGATGGACATACATGCGTCCGGAAATACGGACGTATATGACGGCAACTCTATGTTTCCCCGAAAATTTCGGAGAACTAAACAAGAATGTAGGCTTTAAGGATAATGTAAAATAGTGTAGTAAGTAGTAGTAACGATAATAGTAGTAGGAGTAGTAGTAGTAGTAGTAGTAGTAGTAATGATAGTAGTAGCAGTAGTAGTAGTAGTAGTAGTAGTAGTATCAGTAGCAGTAGTAGTGATAATAATAATAATAATAATAATAATAATAATAACAATAATAATAATAATAATAATAAAAGTAGTAGTAGTAGTAGTAGTAGTAGTAGTAGTGGTAGTATTAGTATTAGTATCAGTATAAGTATTAGAATCTATGCGACCTTCACCTTTGACCTATTGATTTCAACATCGATTAACTTTCGCAACACACCAAACTATGCATTTTAACCAAAACCACACAGAGCAAGCGATTCTGAAACACTATAGCGTTATGGATCTCAGCCAAACCCACATTGATTAGATGAACTACATGTACTAGCATATCGATGAACGTTTCGCAAAATGAACAACCACAATACAACTGAGGATGGACGACACATTAATGGTTTCCTAGTACAATCTTATAGGTTTAAAACAAAAGATGGATGCGCGTCGGTAACTACAGGACTTTGGTCGCAACAATAATCATTGTTGATATAATATCAGTGTTGATATTATAATTGGTATTGTTGATATAATATCAGTGTTGATATTATAATTGGTATTGTTGATATAATATCAGTGTTGATATTATAATTGGTATTTGTACAGCTTCTTATGTTTATACCCACGTTTTTGAAAAAAAGACAGGGTATATTAAAATCGCCTCCGGTTGTCCGTCCGTCCGTCCCTCCGTCCGTCCGTTGACATATCTCCTCCTAAACCGCTGAACGGATTTCAACTAAACTTAGATTTTGATTTCACTATATGATGATGGCGTGCAAGAGCAACATTAGTTTTGGCTCAGCACCCAGGGGCCCTCGGTGGGGTGTCAAAAGGTCAACTACACTAACAATTCAATTACACTGTCATTTGTCCATATTTGTGCACATAACTTGGTATGTAATTATCTATGAAAGATGAACAACGTATCAAACGATTTTATTATTTCAAACTCGGACGTCTGTCCAGGGGTCCAGGGTGAGTGGGTCGGATGGGTCATGTTTTTGTTATTATGTCTCAAATAGAATGTTATGGTGATGGGATTATACTGTGTAATATTTCCATTCCTACGTCAGCCATGGGGCCGGCCCATGAAAACTGGTGTCAAAAGGTCATATACAATAAATAATCATTTACAGTGTAATGTTTCATAATTTTGCATATAACTTGGTATATATGTGTGTGTGTGTGTTGTGAGGTTGGGGTGTGGATTGGGGTGTGGTAGACAGGGTAATATGGGGTGTCATTTGATTTTTTAAACTTATGTTTCAAATGAAACGTTATGATGATGGGATTGCACTGTATTTGTTTCCTCCTACGTCATCGGTGGGGTCTGGGGAAGGAGCATTAAATACACTAATAATCCTATTACAGTGTCATCTTACCATATTTTTGCAAATTAATTGGTGTAATAGTCGTTTATGAAAGAGATACACAGCATGTCAATTGTTTTATTATTTAAAACTCGGACGTCTTCCCTGGTGTTGGGGATGTAAGTGGGGGATAGTGGGGGAGGGTAACGAGTAATATTTTAATTATGTCTGACACGAACATTTTGATGAAGGGATTACAGTAATAACTTGCTCCAAGGGTCACCATGGGACGCTGGGATAGGGGTCATACGTTCAAATACACAAAAAACCTAAACGTGTTTTATTCATTTACTGTGTCATACATGTATACAGAAAAGCATAAATAGTACCATTTCTGAGGTGAGTATCAAAGAACAATCAAAACAAGTACATGTTAAAAGGATACAGGGTTAAAGGGAATTGACGTGTGTGAAGAAAACGTGGGTATTTACGATGGCGTGTAGTCGAATTCGTTCTAGTTTTGTTTGTATTGCAAAATTTATCATATTAATCAACCCCTATTACGTTCACCTAAACCATTTTTTTTTAAAAAAACAAAACTAATTCACATTTCGATACATCAAACTTTGGTTTCCCAGAAATGTCAAAACATTTGAACGTTCAGGGATTAGATCAATTAAAACAATTATTATACTCACCGCACAAAACTATATATGTATTAAATCATAGTGAAATGATTTAATACAAATTTACAAATGATCACAAAACTGAAGCGTTTTATATAGTTACATTGATTTCAGTTTCCTTTTGGCAGGGATAGACTAAACATCGGGGAGAATGGGGTGGTGGTGGTGGTGGTGGTGGTGGTGTGTGTGGAGGGGGGAGGGGGAGAGTGTGTGGGGGAGGGTTAGTGTATATTCTAAGAAGGAATAGATTACAAAAGAAAAATATATTTACAATAGTGAATGCAAATGCATTTGAATTGAGTTGCAACAAAATAAAAGTAAACTATTCCTTGTAGAGTTTTTCTAACTGAAAAGCTATATGGAAATAACATCTTGAAAACACAAAAGAAAAAATGCTATTGGAAGGAAAAGAACTATGATCTGGAAAATATAAATCGTGACCTTTTAAATAAGGATATCAAATATGTTTGAATTCTATGTCAACTCATCGATAGCCGACCCGTGTGTTTTCATTTACAAACACAATAATAGAGCACATGTATACCAACGTTCATGAAAATAGTGTTTATACGTCTGTGCCGTGTGTAGTACTTAGTGATCACTACCAGATAATGTTCACTCGAAAATTCAACGCATTTATTAAAAGGAATACTCATTTGAAAAAACAATACAGATCGTCCAAAAACGCTTAAGACAATTTCGTTCCTGGTCTTAATTGTGTTCTTTGGTATAATGCTGAACATTTTAAGACCCTAATGAATCATTTAATTCATGGGTGAATCTTTTTACTCAAGTTATTTATAAAAACGTGTCAACTAGAATACAAAGAGTGAAACATTTACAACAGCCTGAACGGATAAATCTCGATCAAAACAGTGCACTTAAATTAAAGATTGAAGAGGGTCAATCAGAACCGAGATTTGGAAACTGTTTAATGAACCCCGCGCATCGTCAAAAATATACTACTATTGTCATACCGCAGTGAAGCTGGTCCTTTTCGTCCTTCTCCTGGTCGTGAGTAGACATTCAGTGTGCCGCAGATTGAGCCTTCTCAGTAAACATCTTTTTCATTGAATGGCGTTTTACCTGGCGTTGCCAAACACAAGTTAACTCTAAGATTTCCTCAGCAAATATGAAGATAAATGCTTGAAGGGAAATAAGTAGATAATAAAGCTATTTCATATGTTGGGCTGGACAATTTTGATTGATCAAACCTTGACCCTTTCTAAAGAAGACGATATACTTCTCAAAATAATTTGTTTAAACTGGCAACGTATACATTACCTATTGTCATATTAAGACGATTGTATGAAGTTCTTAATCAAGTTATTAGTGGCATGCACATTTGCAACTTTACAACTACCATTTACAAGTCGAATAGTTCAGTAGGATTTCCTACATTAAAGACAAATATTACTCTGTTAAGGAAGAGTTCTTTGCAGAAAAATAAAATAAATATACGTATATATACCGTATCCCATAAGTTGTCCAAAGTCTATACGTTTCTATATGTATACACCATAATTATGTATTTCAACAAATTATACGGAAAGTCTGTACCGGTGCCTGGTCTCTATACCGTACTATCAACAACACCAAAGTGTGTTTTTTTTAAATAGATTGCCTCTAAGTATCTGTCTCAGACTTTTATGATTTAAGAAAATGACCAAATTTAGTGTTGGTAGGTGGACTATCAAATTAAATAAATGTCCACCAACGTGTCAATCCTATGCAAAAGGTGGACCAGTCCTTCGCGAGAATTGTTACATCAGCAACTGGTGCGACTTAAATCTCTGAACAAAAGGGAAGCTAAACTTCTACATCCATCCCTGATGAAACAGGAAATAGGGTAGATAAGTATCTAAGGTTAGTACCAGTGCCATTGAGCGTTGAACTTTCGAAGAGACTACTTTAACCTAACTTTAAGTGCGAGCCGAAAAGAACGGATAAATGAGGTTAAGCTATAAACACAGAATCTAGACGTTAAAATCATTGGGATGGAAGATATGAGACCTAGTGAACAATATAACATTGCATTTAATTATAAATAAACACAACTTCTTCAAGAAATTGTTTTTGTCTGTAATCAATGAGAAATGTATATACTTTATTTATTTAGGCCATGATTTAGCATTTGTATGCTATGGTATGGCGTCACTTCCCTACGACGTGCACTTCGGCTTCCTTTTCATGCTCCCCGAAATTTCCGGCGGAGCAGATAGATCTAGTCGCCTCTTTGTCACTTTGCCCTTCCATCTTTCAATTAGTCCGTCCCATTATTGTCCGCAGCATAACTTCAAAACTACTTAGGGACTGCAATGCAACTTCACACAATGATATAGGGCAATGAATGAAAGTGCAGAGTGCAAGAACCGTAACAGTACTATGTCGCTATTAACATTAAAGTTATTGCCCTTTGTTTAAAAGTATTGTCCGGAGCATATCTTCGAAACTACTATACTCATACTCACTTCCTGATCAGATGGAAAAACTGGAGTTGTTAAAGATCACATGAGGTAAATATTTCAGTTTCATACTTTTATTTTGTAAAAATTATATGCGTATAAAAATATGTATTTAACAAAAATTGAATTGGATTGGGGTTTTAAGGCGCACCAACACATGAAAGGTTGTATGGCGCCTAACAGGAATGAACATGCCAGGCTCATCCTCCATGTACATCGAGATAAAATATGGAGAACGGGCCTAGAACCTTCTCACCCTGAACTGCAGAGTTGCTGCAAATTCTATTGCAGACACTCCATTTACGCTGGAGCCACGTTATAGTTTTTCTGCACTGCTCTATTGATATGAGCGAGATGGCACCTGAAACAATGCAGGGGTCATGATTTAACAAAAAATAGATATATATCATATACAAAACACAATATAGAGCGAGATCTTACATGAACTCGAACATTGCGTCATTTGTTTGTATAGTACCATCTATGTAATAACATGTAATGCTCAACCTATAATACACACTATAACTATTAACTCCTTCTTTAAGTGAGATAAAATATGGAGAACGGGCCTAGAACTTTCTCACCCTGAACTGCAGAGTTGCTGCAAATTCTATTGCAGACACTCCATTTACGCTGGAGCCACGTTATAGTTTTTCTGCACTGCTCTATTGATATGAGCGAGATGGCACCTGAAACAATGCAGGGGTCATGATTTAACAAAAAATAGATATATATCATATACAAAACACAATATAGAGCGAGATCTTACATGAACTCGAAAATTGCGTCATTTGTTTGTATAGTACCTTCTATGTAATAACATGTAATGCTCAACCTATAATACACACTATAACTATTAACTCCTTCTTTAAGTGTATAACTTAAACAAATAAAGTCTGACTCATATTATTATAATAAATATAATCATATTTCTTTCGTGTTCGTTTCATATAAACACAAATATGAATAATCGCTAAGGCTTGCAAAAAACAAATATTATACACCTCATGTCATTTTATTCATATACAACAATATTTTTTTTTAAGACCCTGTATATAATACAATGTAATTCTTTGGATAATTTGCAGATTATTTGTTAATAATCCAATCGTTAAGACAATTCCAACATGAGGTAAAACTATTTTTATATTATATTTTTAAGTAAACCATTATACCGAGGGTTGGAATTTCTGTTCATCATTTCCGTTCAAACCATTCATTGACGTCGTCATTGTTAAACAAAAACAACAACAACAACAAAAACAGCAACAACAACAACCTGCGTATATGGTGGCACACACAGTTCCCAATATAAGTTAATTTGAGGTATGCCATCTTCAATTGAATTGGGTTTTACAGCGCACCAACTCAAACATGTTATACAGCGCCATCAGGAATAAACATTACAGGCACACCCTCCATTTCCGTCGAGATAATATTGTGCAGAATGGGTATATAAACTTCTCACTTGCATTAATTCTGCTCTAAACATTGCACATTTTGCTGGAGCCACAATCATTACTTTCTGCCAATACTCCAGTAGCACATGAAACAATGCAGGAATGTTGGTAAAGTCTTTAATGAACATGTCAACAATTACAAAAAACATTAATTCGGAGTTTTTACTCCTCTGCCTGTATAAGCATTAGTCATATTCGTGCCTGGGAACCATATGGGGCTGGTAAACAACTCTACACCATTTAGTCAAGTAACGGATCATTAAATTATTTGGACAGGGCCACAGGCCTATAACGTATGAGTCGATGACTCTCATTGTCAAGATATATACAACATAAAATATACATATTTTCATAGACACCACATTTCATCATCAATAACATGCATGTTTTACAGACAAGTACAATCAAACCTGATCAGGAGACCACTTTACTTAAGAGACTACCTGCTTTAAGTGACCACCATTTCAGTTCCATAACGTATTGTTTTAAAATGCACATGAATTAAGATACCACCTGTTTTAAGCGGCCACTTTTGATTTCCCCTTAAGTGTTCTCTTAATACAGGCTTAACTGTACACTATTTCAAGTGATTATTATAAGATGCAATATTTGAAGTATGTATGCACTATAACATAACATATTTGACATACAGCTAACATTCGAGCAAACATTATTAATCTTACCTTTGATATTATCTATTAGCTAAACAAGTAATACATAGAGTCTGCTCTCAGCGAGTTGTTTTATTTAAACACCGAAATGGGCGTGCCTATTGAGGTTTTTACATAACCAACGACTTAAGACAGACTCTATCTGTTTTGTAGTATGGTAAATATAAATATACGATATACGAGATGAACGTTAGAGTACGGATAGGGACACGTACTGAGTTAAAGCGCCACCCCGTTGTTTATCCTGAATTAAATGATTTAATGCTATGCATTTATCAAAGACAATTTCACCGACCATACTACAAACAATACATACATGTATATACTATAGTACTCATTTAATCATAAACTAGCTTATAACACTCCCTTATGTTACATATATGCAAATATCTCACCGCATTATCTTCTTAAAACGGTTAAACAAAATAAATAACAATTCACAAGCGTTGACTACAGTTATCACACTTCCAAGATCAAGGCAATTAATAGATAATGCATGCGTATATTGTGCTCGTTGTCTAGGTCTAGATCTTGTTAAAACAATATTTTGTTTTCTTATCTTTTTCTTATTATCAAATTTGGTGTTTTGACCATCTTAGCAAAAATCCCATATGAGCTATTTTTAACCATCGTGGACATTGTGAATTGTGTAGTAATTTGAATTATAGCCAGAACCAACGTGATATCACAGGAATATTTTATGAATTTTTCTTAAATTTTACCTTCTTATTTCATCGGAGACTCAACGAGCTAACTAACGGATGGATCAACATACACCGCCCAACTCTCAATTCGTAACGTTCTGCTTATCTCAGATCTACGATATAAAGGGATATATGCTTTTATAAATGCATTTTGCGATCAACATACAGTTCATTTTGATGCCACCAATCAATACAACTACAGTTTTTCCCGATTGCATTAAATGCATTCAAAACTTGTATTCATTTGCACTTCATTTACGCTTGCATTTCAACGTTTGTTTAGGAATGCATTCATTGTTTAATCCTTCTCAAATGACAGTAAGCGGTCATAAGGGCAAACACTGTCTAGCATTCCGTGTACAGTCCGTTTGCATTTCAAATGTAGTTTGTTAATGTTTCATTCGCGTTCCATTTGCGTTTCGTTCTCGTCTGTTTCTGGTACTTGAACAAATTTATCCAGCTTTTCATTCCGTTCCGCCTTTATTTCTGGTTTCAACACACACCACTTAGAAATCCCAAGAGCCACCACCCCAGAATAATTGATCTCCATCTGAAGCTCTTCTTAGTATATCTTCCGGTGTTCTACAGTTTAAAGGGTGACAACGATAAATCCAAATAATATCGCTTTTTAAATTTAATTTCATTTCATATGTGTTAACTGATCTCTCGATGAAGCAAAAACCTCCCCTTCTAAATTGACAAACTGTTATTTTACCTTTGTCCTCATCAGATTTTGTCAGTATTCCTGTATACCACAACCAGTGATGTTGATATTCCACAATGCTTCCCTCAGTTAGATCTGACCATGCATATACAGCAATCCCTTGAAATTGATCATACTGCTTTCCAATTCTTGGAACTAATAAACCATCCTTATTCTGAAGTGTACTATCTTTATTTTTAGTAGTATAGTTTACAATTGCTGGAGTTTGTACAACCTTAGCCCAATGAGCAAGATCATTGGAAGTATTGTCGTAACCAGAAAATCGCTGTTCATCTATCCGGCTCATTGCTCGCATGGCAGTCACATTCTCTGGATAAGTACAATACCATGCAAAGTGTTTCACGTATATGTAATTGTCGGGAGATTTTATATTTCTAGTTATTGTTTCTTCCTTAACTATATTCTCAGGCGTTGCGTAGTGAATTATTGAAACGATCAATGTATTGTCTACAGCTGCGACATCTCTACTGACTGCAGTTACAACATCATCATGCTTCAGCAATCGGCAGAAGATGACATCGCCGCGATGTATCTGTTTCTGTTGACAAACTCGTTTGTATCTATCTTTCTGTACTATTTCCTTACCTAACTGTGAAAATCTTGTGAAATAATTGTAGCTTTTCTCTCCAATGTCTGCGCGTGCTCGAGCTTGCTGGATAACAGTCGCTTCGTTGTAGCGATATATTGGGTGGTAGTTATATATTTTTATGTCGTCGTGCCTCAGGTCAAACGGAAACGTCTCTTCCACAACAATATTTTCTTTACCATAATGCACAACGGTAACAGACAGCTTTGACGGACAATCGATGCTGCTGGCTACCTTGGTAATTATAGCTTTATGTGGAAGGCCTCTGCGATTAAATTGAACGATTTGCCCTGCTTTCACATCTTCTCCTATACGAGGGCAAGAAGTTTCCAAAGTCTGTGTCGCATGTTGCCTTGCTCTGTCATGATCCACATTGATTTGACAAAGGCTAGATAAGTGTTGTTGTGTCCTGTTTTTAAACTCGTAATTGCATATACTTATGTCGTTGTGCCTCAGATGAAACGTGTTTTCTACAGCAGTATTTCCTTTACTTTGTACAACGGTTATACACATTTCCGGCAAATTGTATCTAACCTTGGTACAAACGGCTATATGTTGAAGGCCTGTGTATGTAAACTGTATGATTTGCCCTGCTTTCACATCTTCTCTTCTACGAGCGCAAGCAACTTCCAATGTCATTGTGGCATGTATTCTTGCTCTGTCATGGCCCACATTGTTTTGTAGTAGGTTAGATACGTTTTGTTGCAAATGTAACTCCTCTTTAAACACCAGTTCCGTTTTTTGACTCTTTTTGTATACATGTTTATATATATATATGTCGTCGTCCCACAGGTCAAACGGAAACGTCTCTTCTACGACCTTATTTCTTTTACCATAACTCACGGTAACACAAATTCGTGACGGAAACGTTTCATTATGTCCCACCTTCGTACAGACGGCTTTGTATTGGCGGCTTGCGTATACAAACTGAATTACTTGCCTTTCTTTCACATCGTCTCTTCTTAAAGCGCAAGTGACTTCCAATGTACATGTCTCATTATTATTTGCTCTGTCATGATCCGCATTACTATGTGTAAGGCTTTTTTGTGTTTGTGGTTCGTCATCAAGATCAGTATCTTCTTTGACCTTTGCCCAGTGACAAAAATGGCATGAACGATTCGAGAATAAATTGAATTTTGTTTCTCCAATTCTTTGTTTTGCTCTGTGTAAAACTTCATCCGGCTCATTTACTGTATAGCCACAATAATAATGAACTTCTACACTATCCTTGGTTAAATCCACGTGTATGGTATATTCTGATAACTTCCATTTTCCGAAAAACAGAGCCGGAGGATTATAGCAAATTACCGTCAAATCACCGTTTATACTACTGGTTTCTGATGTTTTCTTTATCTCTGAAACAATGTAATTGTACGATATTCCAAACTTCCCCGCAAACGTAATAACATCGCCCTGGTTTATTTCATCCAAAGACTTCACATTTACACCAGCAGATTTACTCTCAAATCCCTTAAAAAGGTGTAAATAGTTTATTTGTTAATTTAGGAACCGCCCACACAAGGGCCATGGTAAGAACAAAGGCAGCGACACGTACAGCTATACTCACGTTCATACTATCGGAAGTATCACCAGAAAATAGGAGTAAACTACAATATTATATGAAATATCTACATAGAAAGTTAACTAACCGATACAAAAATGCCCTGTGGCAAAAATATCCTCGTGTAGAATGTTAGAAAAGAGAAATGAGAGTCAAAATAAACAAACAAAAGAAAATATTAAACCAATGCCATACATTTAACGTGCCCTTAATATTTAAAATCATAAGTATAAGAGCGAGAGTACAAATAAGGTATTGAACTGTGTCTGTAACATTTTCAACTTGGACGCTTTTATAACTCTTTGTACAGCACAGATTACAGAAATGCTCGCAGTTGTACAAAACAAGCGAGTACACACAAGCGGATTCAAGAAGACTCTCTGCTGTGTTCATGACATGATCAGCAGGAAACTGTTTATGTCGATACTTCACTACATATATTTCGTCGTAGTGGAGATCTTTGAGTTCTGTTGTTTCCCGAAGAAGTATATGCTTGTCATAGGGCGTTGACGTAAAATGGACTAAGGTAAGAATTGCCGATGACCCTTTGTTATGTTCTACCTTTTTCACAAGTGCGTGGTGATTGTAAAACGCTACTTGTTTGCTTTTAAAGTTATACAAGGAGTTATATCCGCCTAAGTAGATATGATCTCCACAATTGAGAGAAGAAAAAGTTGTTAATCGTTTACTTTCTCTGCAATTTATACATTGAGCCATCTTGTCTCAAGGTTTGTGTCTGCAGAGAAAGATTTGACGACGCTAAAGAAACAACTCGATGTGGTTACGGTTCAAGGATGGGCCTTCAACTTGTATGTATTACTGCTTTTCGTACATCCCACTTCACTTTCCTGGCGGGGCAAAAGAAAACACACTTACTAGCAATATCCGTTTTAAGCTCTAACACATGGTAGAAACTAGCAGACTGACATAATTATTCTGTTTTTAAACATTGACAATCAGTTACTGGGATTTATGAGCTATTTTCAAAACATAAAATCTTGAAATATCAACTATTTATATATCCGTCTATGTACATATTTCTCATGAAAGACATACACATATTTTGTTATTATACATGCATAAACAATGTAATATCATGGCATTAATACTACGAAACCAATATGTGACTTTCATGACAAAAAATGCCCTTATGTAGCGGAGTGACCTGATGAAAACAATGCAATATACATAACGTTATTCTTAAAAAATAAACCTTTTTTATTTTAGATTGCTTTAACAAAACACAATTGACTCAATATTAAAAACCCTGAAAGCACTTGTTGTATATCCTGACACGCAAGAGTTTAAATGGCATGTCAGTTTGTTCATAATTGTCGAAACTTGAAAAAAACCTTCACTGTCAAGAACAATAAATGAATAATCCGTAAATATGTTTTGACTGATATTGTATTTTAGGATATGTTATACGCATGCTTCTATATCTTTTCTTTTTTTACACGTGCATCCGAATCCATGCTAGATAGCCAGTTCAGTATTCGTATTCTGGAATGAGCTTCTCAGTTTTTTATCGGCAGACTAAAAAAGTCAGCTAAGATTGTTATCTTTTTAACTGCATTTTCAAACACACATGACAAGTGCCAGTGTTGTCCGGTGATGTATGTGATTGAAACATATCTTGCATGCGTATACGTCCATTTACGTTACTTTTGAGTCTATTTGTTTTCAAACGTCCTTACAATTCAAACGCCATCCACCTGCCAATGATTACCTGGATATAACGACATCTATATTTATTAACACATTTCACTGAAGGTAGTGGATAATGTAAAGATGTCAATGAACTTTGTAAGGATATCCTCTTGAAGTAGTTCCTGAAAAGAAAATACACATATTGTTCACAGTGTATTACATTTAGTTTTCAAGGTTCATGGTAAACAGATACACTAATGTGAAAATGTGTGTTTTTTTCACTTTTTTAAAAAATAACACATTCTAGGTATAATTATTACACTGTAAATATCTGCAAAGTTTGAAAGTTTATCTACTTGAGATATTGAGTTTTAGAAAAACAAAATATGTTAACAAACTCTGATGTTCATTATTCCTCTTGTATCTACAATTGTGGAATATTTGACCAGGGCAAAGCCATAAAATTCTGTTGGCTAATCATGATGCTTTCGGCCAGATTAGCCGTGGCAGTACATTCTATTCACTTTTCCTTTTCCTCCTTCATGTTTGATAGAAATGGCACTCCAATGGGATTTTAATAGCCTAACGGTTACCAAATGATCTGTGTGGTCAGATAGTGATGTCACAAGATGGAGATTACAGTGATGTTATTCAACATTTATTTCTTTAATTTTATGCATTATTGTTATAGAGTGGATCCTCCTATTATGAATGTATATAGGGGATACATGATGTTGATTGGACTACCCTTAAAGTGTTTAGATGAATCAATTCAGCCAATAGTTATAGATGCATTTGTTACATAATCAATATTTTGGCTTTTTTGAAAAGTGGAAAAGTGTAAAATATGCATTTGTATCTTTCTATTTATCTCTGAAATGTATTGGTCAAATTATGTAAGATTTGGCATGAATCTGTATGATGTTTATGTCCTGATTGCGTATCAGCACATGATGTTGATTGGACTACCCTTAAAGTGTTTAGATGAATTAATTCAGCCAATAGTTATAGATGAATTTGTTACATAATCAATATTTTGGCTTTTTTGAAAAGTGGAGAAGTGTAAAATATGCATTTGTATCTTTCTATTTATCTCTGAAATTTATTGGTCAAGTTATGTAAGATTTGGCATGAATGCTGTATGATGTTTATGTCCTGATTGCGTACCAGCAATTTTTGATAAATTGATATGCCACTGATGATTGAAGATTTTGGTGGAAGAGATGCTTTTTCAATGAGGCTTGGATAGCGAAATAGTTTTTTTTGAAAGACTTTGGGTGTCAATACAGAAAATTCCTGACAAGTTTCTCACATAATGTTATTCAGATCAAATATTGTGTATCTAGGGATCATTTGGGGAAACGGTGTAGGCGCTGGAAATTAATGTCTGAAAATAAGGAAAACTGTTTGCATTTGTGATTGTCAAATTGTGCTTTAACTTAGTATTTCAAATACTACATAATTGAAAAGTACATTTTACCAGCTACATTTTTTCCTTTTTTGTCCATAGAGATCATAGAGATAATCCCTAAACGTTCATGCTACCGCTGTTTACTTTTTTCATCGTCATATTGTTTTTGCCCAAGTTATCTCCGCTAAGTGAACGTTTTTATACGAATTTCAACCAAACATAGTGACATTATCTATATTTCTATATTTCCAGCGTTTTTATACGGGTTTCAAACTTGCTGGGAAGTATTCATATCATGTCTAGTTGTTCATATCTTAAAAAGTTCCGGTTCATTTATTTCTGACGAATTTACATTAAAAACCTTAATGTATCCTTCACTAAACAAACGTTAGATATTAATCTTTGTCGAATTTGAAACCATTAAAAGCTACAATAAATCTTGGAATTTACCTTAAATTGTTGCTATACTTACTATACGTTGTAGTGTTATAATATATTTAATACAGCGATAATAATAATAATAATGAGGATGATGATGATGATGATGATATTAAATAATAAAACAATATTAATAACAATAATAATAATAATCGTAAAAGTTATTAACAGTTAATCGTTTTCTCTGCTTAGAGGGATCCATACACCATTTAAATGCACGACAGCTGGGACGACTGGCATTTTGACGATTTTCTTTATTTTTGTTATTCAGTTTATTTTGATGACTGTGATTTTTCGAAATAGGTAAGGCACACATATTCCATTAAATCTGTTAATGTGAAGGTTGTCACCAACAGTATTAAAAAGTGGAAAGGTGAAGTGTTCTTCTGTTTTAAAAACCCAAAGATTAACTAGAAAATGGGTTTATAAAAAACCCAAAGGAATGTTCAAGGATAGTGTATGCAATGTATTCGGAGTAGAGCTGACAAAGTTGACAACCTTTCCCTATGTAAAAATCATCAAAGTACTGTAAATTCGTCAGAAATAAATGAACCGGAACTTTTTAAGATATGAACAACTAGACATGATATGGATACTTCCCAGCAAGTTTGAAACCAGTATAAAAACGCTGGAAAAGTAGAGGTGACACATTGTCGTATTTTAACCTCTAAACAGTGTCATAACTCCGGCAGAAATCAATGTAACGGAACCTTCATAGGAAATACAAAACTAGACCTTATATAGATAATGTCAAGTATGTTTGGTTGAAATTCGTATAAAAACGTTCACTAAGCGGAGATAACTTGGGCAAAAACAATATGACGATGTAAAAAGTAAACAAAAGCAAACAAACACATTGAAGACCTCTTTTATCTCAATAAAGCGGAGCAATTCTTTAGTCAATCAAACTTTCTGTCCCATTTTGCAACATTTTCTCTGTACATATTTGATTTAAATGAAAATACATTACGTCTGAACAGGGCACATTTGAGCATTGATCATTTAATTTATTTAACTTGGGTGCGTTGGATTCTTGCTGGGTGAATTATTCCAACAGATTTTCCTTAGGTTATGTCAACATTATCTAATCTAGTTCACTGATACATACAATTGTGTCACTTAACTAGAGATAAGTAGAGTATGGTCTCACTGAGTTGGTTGATTTAAACATCGAGATGAGCGTAGCCCATCGATGTGTTTAAACCAACCAACGAGATGAGAACATATTCTATTTGTTTTGTAGCATGTCCATTTTAGCTGTCTGCCATACTCTGACTTCTAATAACTGGTAGTTAGAGTACACCATTTATTCTGACAGGGGTTATTTTCAATTAAACGATTTACATATGCAAATACAAAAGGAATTGCAGTGACCATGCTACAACGTGGTTTATCCTGTATTTTGGGTTATAATAAAAAAAAGTATTATCATTTACAAAATGCATACAATATCAAACTTCACACATTTAAAGTACACCATATCAGTTTAACTTTATATACACTAATAAAAGTGAACTAATAGATGATATTGAAATAAAATATAATTGTTTTACATTTTTATGGTAGGATGCAAAAAACATAATTATACACACAAAAAACACACACACGACTTTTCTTTTTTTTATATAGAAAATCTATGTTTAACTTATATCATATGGTTGGAAATATTGTCTTAAATAGTTTGTATACATACTTGTTAGGTATACGAGTACAAGTGCATGCGAACGTGTTTTGTGTCTGTATTTCAATTATTTTAAGTAGGTTAATCAGACAATAAACATAAATGTAAATAAGGAAAAAAAAATTGTGTTTTAGTAAGGTTTTGAACTTTTCGGAAATACCATTCTTTTAAATTTATTTGGGCTCATGCATACCAAACATGATACAAAAAAGATGCACACTCACCTTAAAAAATACTCGTTCTTCACTCCAATGCCGTTTTGGAACACAACTAATATTAACAAGGGTTTCACTTCTTTAGAATGAACTATTGTTTTTACACATACTTGAAAATAAACTGATCTTTAAATTGTTTTGTTCTTTCATACACTTGCGTCTATAGGTTTTCCTCATAATGTTATAAATAAGAAAACATCAGAATAATCACTATTTTTGTTGCCGGGTCATGTTATTATGTCAGCAATGTTCTTATTATCTCATCATCGTCTAGCTAGAAACGTTCCTGAAAAATAAAAAATAAAAACATAAAGAAACATTAAAAGTGACAGAAATTTCGTCGCAATACTGTATATATAACAGTTCATGACCACTTTATAACAATAAAACACCCCACAACCCTTTCTGGTAAGGAGACAAACGTAATTTAGTTCCAACAACATCATGTCTATTTGCTACAATCTATACTTATCCATATTTCAATACATTTTGCCATGATTCATTGTTTTATCGCTATTATAATTTATTATTCTTAGTTGTTATTTAGCAAATGACAAACGCTCAGACAAGATATATAACATATTGACCACTAAAGGGTTCAAAAATAAGAACGCCGTGACTTTTCCATGGAAATACAGTAGCGTCGGTCTGTAGACATGGAGCGTTAATACATTTAAAGGGGAAGTTAAAACTTACGAAAATTAGTATTGAACATCTTGGAATAAGGACGTCATCAAGCCAGTTTACTATGGAGTTATTGATAAACATCGTTTAAAGTGTATTGAAAATAAATATACACTGTGTATTTTACCATTTTGTTTTCCTTTGTAGTGATTTTTATTTGCTGAAAATAATATTTATCAGTATGCCATATTTGGTAAAATGACTTAATGACCTCAACAATCCAAGATGACGACCTCCATTATCTTTTTTTCTTCAAAATTTCACTACGTCTTATCTCATTTACTTGTCACGTGTACTCAACTTGGTCGTTTAAAAAGGTCACTTGAGCGCACATTAAAATCGTTCACTTTGTTTACCAAAGCATTCAATGTAGACAATTATGTGTGCACGTAGTGCAGAAATATCACCTGTATAAGAAAATGAAATAAAATTACGAATATTTGAAAAGTGTAACTTATAGTGAAGCATTTAAGAAATTGATTTACGATCAAAATGGTCGTAAGTTGTTTCATAAAACTGGGCCATACCTTTTAGTACATTAAGTGTATCTCTGTTTGTCTTTTCTTTACTGGATTGTGATGCAAAATATGGTTTAGTGATGTTTGTTGGTCTGTCCGTACGTCCATGTTTGTCTACTACTTTTAAAATATCGAAACATGTTAACGTGTCAAAAACGGTGGCCCGTTTGGCTCACCTTTACTTTACGTCTATTCTAATTTCTGAATTCTGAAGTCTGAATGTCGCATTCTAAATTCTGAATTTCCGCATTTTGAAGTAAGATCTGCAAGTGACTGTAATTAAAGATAAGATCAGGATCACTCATACGAATGACACTATAAACGTGCCTGTGTTTTTTGCTCCCAAAGGATCACCTTTACCAGTATTTATAGTCCTTTGAGGAGACTTATGATTTACAAACTTCGCAAGATAATGATCTATTTCATACAGTCCTTATTAAACTTGTTATCCGTCAATTGTCAATTTCCCTCGGTCTAAAATCATTGTTTATAGGGTACGCATGCACACACACGGTTTAAAACAAAGTGATATTGACCTTTGACGGGTGCTCTTAATTACAGTATATGTATTAATCGTATTTTAACAGTGTGTTAATTAAACCACTCATTAGCCATTATGCGTCGAGCGAGCGAAGCGAGCAAGAACATTTTTTACACTGAGGGCGTGCATCGTAATTGTTTGATATTTTATCTACAGTAACATGGACATACATCCTTTGATATTTGATCTACAGTAACATGGACATACATGTATGATCCGGATTTTTTAGGGGGCGCGCACCAGGGCACCAGGGTGGTGCGCGCCCCCCACCCCCGGTATCCGGTAGTGGAATGTACCAAAC
>JAWPHD010005430.1:0-30000 GCA_037043455.1 Cyrtodaria siliqua | reverse complement strand
ATTCGAGCCCGAATGTAAAAGAAAATTGTTTAAATTATATATGCGGAAATATATTTCATTGATGGTAATTAATGCCCTTGAACATTCTTCTTTAACTTTCGTTTTCGAGAAAAAACACTATTGACTAAAAGTCTAAAAGTGTATTGAAGTGAGGGATATTATTAGACTTTTTCCATTAGGGACCAGGCAATATCTATTGGGGGGTTGGGACCGGTGCGAAATGGCATGTACAGGTACTTTTTTTGTCTCGACAAACCATGGGACGATACTTTTTTTCCGCTAGCTTGCCATGGGACGTATACTTTTTAAAGTCAAATTCTTTCCCCCAAATTTTGTTTTAAACAATTACAAATATTGAAGCAGGGATCTTAGACCATAAAAGGCCCCCTTACCAAAAAATATAGGCTTCTGACGACTGTTATTGCTGCAAAGCTGCGGCAGACAAGTTTGCGGCAAAGTTTCGGTACACTTTTACCATGCAAATGAAGTATACGGCAAAGTTGCAACAAACAAACATGCAAATGAGGTTCTGGTGATGTTCACCGCAACTTTGCCGCAGACCTCATTTGCAAGTAAAAGTGTACGGCAACTTCTCAGCACACTTTATTTGCATCACACTTTTAGCTGTAATCTTCTGGAGATGTGTTGACGATGTTTGCTGCTAATTTGCCTCATTTACATAGTAAAAAACATTGCAGCAAACTTCATTTGCATAACATTTTTCTCTGCAATGTTCTGGTGATGTTTTTCAATATAAATAATGAACTGAAATTATGAAATAGAACAATGCAATGGTGCGCCGTCTGTAAAAAAAAATAAATATTTAGCACAAAAACATTTTGTGTTTTTTCACTATTTAACATGGACTGCACCATATTGAATAAATTGACACGATTTAAATAAAATGACACGATTTAAATAAATCGACACTATTTAAATAAATGCTCTCGATTTAAAGTATATCCTTACGATTTAGATTAAATCCTCACGATTTAAATATATCCATACGATTTAAATAAATGGTTTTGATTTAAATAATTGACATTGTTTGTGA
The DNA here is from genome assembly GCA_037043455.1 of Cyrtodaria siliqua. Taxonomy (NCBI): domain Eukaryota; kingdom Metazoa; phylum Mollusca; class Bivalvia; order Adapedonta; family Hiatellidae; genus Cyrtodaria; species Cyrtodaria siliqua. The sequence goes on along the minus strand of JAWPHD010005430.1, from coordinate 28,946 downwards.
ATTCTAAATAAATGGACCTTCGTTTTACTAAATGAGCAACAATTTAATTAAATTCACTATATTTAAATAAATCGACACAATTTAAATAAACTGACACTATTTAAATAAATCCTCTCAAAATTAAAATCTGTCATTCCTGCATTACTCCCATTTTAATGGAGATGTCGAGCGCTGTCATTCCTGCATTAATCCCATTTTCATGGAGATATCGAGTGCTGTCATTCCTACATTCCACCCATTTGCATGGTGATGTTGAGTGCTGTCATTCCTACATTACTCCAATTTTAATAGAGATGTCGAGCACTGTCATTTCTGTATAACTCTAATTTTCATGGAGATGTTGAGCGCTGTCATTCCGCATTACTCCCATTTTAATGGAAATGTCGAGTTCTGTCATTCCTACATTACTCCCATTTACATGGAGATGTTGAGTGCTGCCATTCGTACGTTACTCCCATTTGCATGGAGATGTCGAGCACTGTCATTTTTGCATTACACTCATTTGCATGGAGATATCGAGCACTGTCATTTCTGCATTACGCTCATTTGCATGTAGATGTCGAGCACTGCCATTTCTGCATCACTATCATTTGCATGGAGATATCGAGCACTGTCATTTCTGCATTACGCTCATTTGCATGGAGATGTCGAGCACTGTCATTTCTGCATTACTATCATTTTCATGGAGATATCGAGAATTGTTGGTACTGTCATGTCTGCATTACTCTAATTTTCATGGAAATAACGAGTACTGTTGAGCGCTACCACTTCTGCATTACTCTCATTTTCATGGAGATGTCGAACGCTGTCATTTCTGCATTACGCTAATTTGTATGGAGATGTCGAGCACTGTCATTTTTGCATTACTCTCATTTGCATGGAGATATCGAGCACTGTCATTTCTGCACTACGCTCATTTGCATGTAGATGTCGAGCACTGTCATTTCTGCATCACTATCATTTGCATGGAGATATCGAGCACTGTCATTTCTGCATTACGCTCATTTGCATGGAGATGTCGAGCACTGTCATTTCTGCATTACTATCATTTTCATGGAGATATCGAGAATTGTTGGTACTGTCATGTCTGCATTACTCTAATTTTCATGGAAATAACGAGTACTGTTGAGCGCTACCACTTCTGCATTACTCTCATTTTCATGGAGATGTCGAACGCTGTCATTTCTGCATTACTCTCATTTTCAAGATGTCGAGCACTGTCATTTCTGCATAACTCCAATTTTCATGGAGCTATAGGCGCTGTCACTTCTGCATTATTCTCATTTTCACTGATATGTCGAGCACTGTCATTTCTGCATTACTCTCATTTTTATGGAGATATCGAGTGCTGTTGAGTACTGTCATTACTCTAATTTTCATGGAGTTGTCGAGTGTTGGCATTTCTGCATTACTCATATTTTCACGGAGATGTCGAGTGCAGTGATTTCTGCATTACTCCCATTTTTATGAAGATGTCGAACGCTGTCATTTTTACATTACTCCCATTTTCATTGAGATGTCGAGCACTGTCATTTCTGCATTATTCCCATTTTTATGAAGATGTCGAACGCTGTCATTTATGCACTACTCACATTTTCTTGGAAATGTTGAGCGCTTTCATTTCTGCATTACTCTCTTTTTCATGGAGATGTCGAGCACTATCATTTCTGCATTACTCACATTTTCATGGAGATGTCGAGTGCAGTTATTTCTGCATTACTCCCATTTTTATAAAGATGTCGAACGCTGTCATTTGTGCACTACTCCCATTTTCATGGAGATGTTGAGCGCTGTCATTTCTGCATTACTCCCATTTTCATGGACATTTCACTAACTGTAGCAGTCCAATAGACACCAATGGTGCCTGGATATCTTAGAATCAGCACCAGACATTAGACAAACCAACAAACGTATATATACACACATCTGCCTATTGAGGTCATACTGATCATATTATTTTGCAATTGGGAAACAATTTTAATTGTTCTGGTTTTAAATGTTGGAGTTACCATGGTGTTTGGTATGTAAAAATGTTCTTGCAATGAACACAATTAAATAAATATTTAAAAATAAGGTTCCACGAAAACAATTACACTTGGCTAAATTACTTGTTCAAGTGGTCGTCCTTTGACATAAAATGCAAATTTCACTTTAGTAGTAAGTAACTGGAAATAATAAAATTCTATATAAAGTCTAAGTTTTGAGATGATGTTTTAGCTAACAGAGTCTTCAGATACAGCAGATCAGAATGGAAAAGTTTGCCGTGATGTTCTGTGAATAAAGAAACGGCAAATCTGAATTTAAAAGATTGTGATCAGAATGGAAAAGTTTGTCGTGATGTTCTGTGAATAAAGAAACGGCAAATCTCAATTTAAAAGATTGTGATGATGTTATGGCGTGCAATAAAAAAAAAACCGGATTGGTAAAATTTGTCGCAGTGTTGTGGCGAACAAAAAAAATATGCAAGTAGTTATGGTGAACGTTCCAAATAAATAAATGTTTCTGGCGAATGTATAGCTTTTTGGCAAATTCGCCAAAGATTACCATAATGTTTGTAGCAACATAACCGCTAGTGGCAAACAATTAAGAATTGTTATGGAACAAAATTGTTCTCTGCAAGCTTGCAGCAAACCTCATTTGGTAAGGAGGGTGCTTATGTACCAGGCAATATTTATCTGGGCATTGGGAATGTTGCAAAATGGCATAGGACAGGTACATTTTTTGTCGCGACAAACCATGGGACGATATTTTTTTTTCGTTTGTTTGTCATGGGACGTACAGCTTTTTTTATATAACATTTTTATTTACACCGGTCCTAACCCCCCCCCCCCCCCCCCCCCCCCCCCCATAAATATTGCCTGGTCCCTTAGGGGCTTAGTACTACATTACTGAGTTTTCATTTTCTCTTTGTAGGTTAACGTACAGTGTTTGCTCTTGAAGATGTAATCACAGGTTCACTGCGGTATGCTAAATATATTCCCTGTGTATGCGTGCGTGCGTGTGTATGCGTGTGGTATGCGCGTGCGTGTGTGATATTTACCTTTTTTTTTAAATATATGTACAAATACTTGCAATATAAACCCCCAAATTAACACCCTCTGAATTTACTTTTAATTTTACGAGTTAACAACAACAAACATCAAAGTCTTCGAAGTTTCCAGACCAACTATTTGTATAAAAATAATTATTAAAGTTAAAGATAAATAAATGCATGGAGCATTTCATATGCAACTGAAGTGCATGGTGAGGGTTTTTCTTTGTACTTAGAGTGACTCATCCAGACCACCTCCAGTCCCTTGAAAACAAATGTCGATGCCCATAGGGACGTGAACTGTAATGTGTAGTCTTGTTCCTCCATTTGTAACAATCCTTATGTGTTACATTAAAGTATGTTTCTAAATACATTATTTTATTGTATTATATGCTTATCTTATCGGACAACTGGAAGCTTAATATACTTAATTAGCAATGATATCTCCATTTATTACTGATGATAGTAAAAAAAATATAGTAACCATTCAAGCAATATAAGTGTAATATTTGTCGCTTATCTTGTTTCAAAGCAGCTTTTCCGCCAACGAAAACTAAATTTCACAACAAATGTACACCGTTTCTAAACCTACTGACGACGAGGTCTATACATAACTTACACATTTTGAGAATCCAAACTCTATAAACACTATAATATATAAAAGGCTTTAACCAGCCAGGCCAAAATCCGAAACTGGAGCGTCGAAATAAGAGTTACTAACTCATAATTCAGTTTACGCACATTCGATCACGGGTATTTTAAGAACCCTTCAATGAACCCATACTTGTAATCGGCCTGAACACCTTGATAGAGTTTTGATAACGGTTTTGTAGTGCAATCTCTGCCGTTATTGTATTTGGCGGGTTAGTTTCTTTAACGATACGTTCCTGCGTAAGCAGTGTTTATGTAACTGGGTTAAACTGTTTTTACCTTGAACTCTAAAGGTTACAGTGACATTGCCATACCTAAGGTGTAATTCTAACATTAGCTTTTATCTGCCGAATAGCTGAATTTTACTGAAATCCGAGATTAATATATAACCCAAACTAAACGCATGGATACTGCATCTTAGTCAATCGTGTAAAATAGCTGTTCTTTAATTAATGTTTCATAAAACACAGTATTATAATAATGATATGTTTTATCCATTAGATCAAAGTAATAGACAAAAAATAAATATAAGTTATATTTGTTTTTAAAATACAAATGACGATGTATTTTTGGCAAAATAGTTAAACATTTGAAATGTTTCAAAACTTTCCATTTAATTCAACCTGTCATTTCTAATATTATTATAAACAATTCTTTCTTTTTTTTTAAATGTAATGTAATTCGTAAATGTTGACCACTATTATGTCTCACGTGTGCCCGATGAATGGATGGTAGATCTATCTAATTAGTGTTATTACTTATTAATAAAAAAATCAAAAAAATCATATTTTTGTTTTTAATTGTCCACATCCATTTTATATTGGGAATGTGTAGAATAATATCTATCGGTCGAGGCAAATATTGGTAATAATTTTATCGACCTGAAACGGGCCTGGGAGTGCATAGTGGTGTATAGTGTTAAGAGTGTCTGACGACCTGCAATGGGTAGGTCGTGGGTTTGAGTCCCCTGACCGCGTCATACCGAAGACGTTAAAAATGTTAGTAGTTACTTGTAACCTTTGCTTCACAAGCAAATAATGGGTACATCTGATTAACCCGATGTCAGAATAACTTGACTGGGTGGGGTATCATGTACTACGGCGTGGTATTCCAGTGTGGCAGCATTATATCTGCTTTAAGTAGACTGCAGATAGATACATAACACTACTCACAACCACTCACATAACAGTCCACACTCCATTGTGCCAAGCTGTGAAGGGATTCTCTGGTGGCTATCAGGGCGGAGAGACTTTATTTTTTAAAATCGCACACGCACATGCACATACGCGCGCGGGCATGCACGCACGAAACGTACATACGCACGCTCTGACGCACACACACACACAACTAGGGTTGGAATTTGCTTCTTACCTTCACCATTTTATCATAGAAGACGAGGGATTTTTTTAAATGCCTGTTAGTGTAAATTGCGCTCATATTTAAGTTACGGAAAAAAAGATGTGGACATTCTAAAAAAGCACATTAATATGCCAAATCTACCATCCATTCATCGGGCACATGTGTAACGTCCCCCATGATAGCGATACACTATTGTTAAAAGGGACACACGGCAATCTTGATTTTGTTTTTTTGCATAATACGTTTTTTTTGCATATTACTTACTGTTGATTATATTGCACCAATAATATATTTAAACCTATGGTAGAATAACGAAGAAAAATGGAAAACTCAAATTTTTATTTTAATTGTATGCAAGCAGATTTAATGTCATAACGATACTGGATTAATCAATCGAGATGCTAATTTATTTGTTGATAGAACTTTCAAGATTGCCGTGTGCCCCTTTACACACCCGATTACCGGCAGCCGTAGGCACAGTTCCCGGTAAAAAAAAAAACAAGTATCAAAAGGGTAAATAAATCTAGTTTTATGACTTGTTAGCCTTAAACTATTAGAAAAGTGAATCGGCCATTTTAATTTGGAACGAATGTTGTGTATGTCACCTGATTCCCGTGAAATTTGAACCGACATTATGCGAGTTACGGTAGGTTAAATGTTGAAATTAAGCTAAAAAATGTGATTGTAGAAAGTTAGAGACCAGGGACCCGTTTTATGAAACAACTTACGACCATTTTGATCGTAAATCAATTTCTTAAATGCTTCACTATAAATTGCATATTTCAAATAAACTTGATTTTATTTCATTTTCTTATGCATGTGATATTTCTGCACTACGTGCACACTTAATTGTCTACATGGAATGCTTAGGTGAAAAAAGTGAACGATTTTAAAATGTGAGACTTATCGTAAGATGTTTAATAAAACAGGGCCCTGGTACTCGGTAAATAGTCAAGTTTAAGAGATTTCAGACATACTGCCATAAAATATAATCTTTCCTGAATAAACAGTCTAAATTTTAGCCCACAGAACACTTTATTAAAATAATTGTGGGTTTTTAAACACGACCGGGTATTGAAAAATGGCAGGAGTACGGTACAGTTCCATTATTTACTGGCAGGTAGCTAGTACAGTTCCGAAAAATGGCAGGCGTATGGTACAGTTCCAAAAACATCGGACGCTAAAGTCTTTTCTCCTTTGGTATAGTGGTGTAATTTCGAAAACACTAATGAAGAAGTACTGTATATAAAATTATATACATCTTCGGTCCTTCCATAAACGTTTAAGAAAACCCACCAACCGTAGGGAAACGTGAACATAGGCTCGTTTGAACCTTCAATCCGACGGTACAGTACAGAGAAAGACACGTTTTAATAACAATCGTTTGTTGTGCTGAGTTACGTCCCCTTTTTATAATTCACCATTTATGATAACAGGCGTTTGGTATTGGTGAATTATAAAAAGGGGACGTAACTCAGCACAACATACGATTGTTATTAAAACGTGTCTTTCTCTGTACTGTACCGTCGGAATGAAGGTTCAAACGAGCCTATATTCATGTTTCCATACGGTTGGTGGGTTTTCTTAAACGTTTATGGAAGGACCGAAGATGAATATAATTCTATATACAGTACTTCTTTATTAGTGTTTTCGAAATTACACCACTATACCAAAGGGGAAAATACTTTAGCTTCCGATGTTTTTGGAACTGTACCATACGCCTGCCATTTTTCGGAACTGTACTAGCTACCTTCCAATAAATAATGAAACTGTACCGTACTCCTGCCATTTTTCAATACCCGGTCGTGTTTAAAACCCCACAATTATTTTAATAAAATGTTCTGTGGGCTGGGCTTAAATTTGGACTGTTTATTCAGGAAAGATTATATTTTATGGCAGTATGTCTGAAATCTCTTAAACTTGACTATTTACCGAGTACCAGGTCTCTAACTTTCTTCAATCACATTTCTTAGCTTAATTTCAACATTTAACCTACCGTAACTCGCATAATATAGGTTCAAATTTCACGGGAATCAGGTGACATACACAACATTCCTTCCAAATTAAAATGGCCGATTCACTTTTCTAATAGTTTAAGGCTAACAAGTTATAAAACTAGATTTATTTACCCTTTGGAAACTTGTTTTTTTTTACCGGGAACTGTGCCTACGGCTGCCGGTAATCGGGTGTGCTTTAACGCACAACCGTTCACGAGATCACCGCCTCGATAATGCATTTCACTGCTTGTGTGCGGACGTGAGAGAATGTATTTGGGGAGTTGCATAACCAAGGTTTTTGAAAAATCTAAGTAGGTCAACGACACGTTATTCAATTTTAAATTCTCATTACGCATGCGCAGATTTGAAATTAAATGCGGCAAGATTACAATTCAAATACGCTGTCACACATGCACAAATGTGAGCGGAATGGCGGAACGTTTGGGGCTTGACGGAGTAAATAATATATCTGTTAACGATGGATCTGAAGAATGTTACGATACCATATGCAGACCCTGCCTTGCAGAAGAAAGGCGCCGTCAGGGAGTTAAATATTGCATGGACTGTAGTTTTTGTTCTGTCTGCATTCAGCATCATGAAAGATTCCGTAGCATGAAAGGCCACCGTGTGATGGATAAGGCTACCACGAGTCCGTCACGGTCGATGCCAGTCCGCCTGCAAAAACAGGATAGACTGTTAAACAATGCATTCTTTCGAACTTGACACAATCTCTATACTTCTTCTTTTTTCCTTTTTCTTCACTAGTTCCTAGTTTTTCTTTCTCACTACCTTTTCTCTAATCATGATATTATGTGCAAGTTATATATATTTATCTATGTAATTGTCTAACTTTGTGTGTATACTATTCTGTCGGGAAGGGCATTAACTAATGTTGTAAGAACTTGTAGCCCAACCCTTTTGCGATTATATATTGGTAATAAAATATGTTTAATCAACAATGCATTTATAAGCGTGCGAGGTCAACGAGTCGTTTCCAGTGCAGACAGTGCGATAGACCATCCTTTGAAATACGAGACCGGGGTTATGGTTACAGGAAAGGATGGAACAGCCGTGAAAGGACCGGACGGGGCAGCTACTAATAAGCAGGGCGATATAATCTTTGCGGAGCATAGCCGGGCATTCGTGATCGGTCAGGGTATGTCGGCTATGCCAGGGCACGACTGTGCAGGTGCGAAATTGAAAGAAACACTACTGGCAATGTCCTTACCCACAGAGATATGTACAGAACATCCGGGAAAGATTATAGACATGTATTGTGGAGCCCATGATGTCGTATGCTGTACGGCTTGTATAGTTATAGATCACAGGTAACAACTTTTAAGATGTATGTCCACTTTTGTGTAATCCCATTGAGACTGCACTTGAAAAAAATAAAAAATAGAACTCAAATAATCTTAAATATGTTTGAATGATAATAGTTACAACTTCATCTAGGCAGTCCCACCGTTAAATTATGAAAATGTTCTTGATAAATATGTGAATTATAAATATGTTTATTAGTCAATACACATATGACCTTGAGTATGATATACCCTAAAAAAACAAAAGGCCTGTTCTATTGTTTCTAGGGTAATGTTTAAATCTATATCATTTTGCATGATTTGCATTACATAGTATTGATATTCAGTCAGCTTTAAGTAATTATAAACACCATACATATGTTGGTTGGTGGGATAAATGTATTCTACGTCATCAGTTTTTATTGGGAGAGGCAGACAACCCATTTATTTCTGGAGTTGAACCAGTATTGTATACCTCCTGCTATCCGTAAGAATCGACACTTTTTCACTTACAAGTCGAGCTCCCAGTGGGATTCGAACCCACAACTGTGAGAGGCGAGAAAGCATCTTTACACATTTTTATGCATTTAGTTTGGTCAATATTTTTTACATTATATGCCTAATATTGTAAGAATCAGTAATTCTCAACCTTTCTACAATGATTTAAATAGTATATAACGAATTAGGAATTGTTTTGATAGATTAAGGAAATGTTGTACTATGTAACGTTTATGCCTTTGCTTGCATATGTAAGTTCAATACCCTGAAAAAAATATACAAGCATCGAACATAAAGTGCAAGCCTTCCTCAAAAATAATTGCAACATCAATATTGTTTTAATTTTCTGATACATATGCATATAATGCACAAAAGACACATACAATCCAAATGACTCTAGATAAGGGAAATGTAAGTCTTTTATAGCATTATTCCATGTTTATGTGCATGAGTTTTAAAAGCAGTTTATGTCTATTTTTTACGATGTTTAATACCAGTTTGAATTACCCCACCCACATAAATCACAATGAATACTTCAATTGCTTATACAATTGAAAACATTAATGTATTTGAACAAACCAGACTACAATACTAACTACTAACTAATGCAATTATTTGTTACAATTAGTAAAGTAGTTACACTAACACATTCTTCACATAGGACCCCGTGTGGTTGCCGGGTTAGAATACAACCACTGCAAATCCCGCTAGAAGCAGAGGGGAAGGATCCCCCTTCCCCTTCATGTTCATTTTATCATTTTGTATCATGCGCATTCAAGGTCTTCATCATGACACTGCGTATGCAAACGTAGAAACGTGGCTCCATCGTAAATGGAGTGTCTACTATAGAATTTGCAGCAACTCTGCAGTTCTGCATGTTAGAAGGTTCTAGGCCCATTGTCCATATTTTATCTTGAAGTAAATGGAGGTTGAGCCTGGCATGTTCATCCCTGTTAGGCACCATATAACCTTTCATGTGTTAGTGCGCCGTAAAACCCAATTCAATTCTATTTTTAACATAGATTTGATATTCTTCTCATTTTAGTATAGACATAACCTGGGCTTGGGCTGTTAGTAAGCATCATTACACTCTTTGTGCACGCAGAATTAATGCAAATTGAATGACAGTTACCTAAACAAGATGACAATGTATTGCCAATGACGGGGGTAGTTGCGGCAATGACAAACACTACCAAACATAGGTCTATGCACTGCCTTACACTGTCCCTGATTGATCTCATTATGAGTATTTACTCCAATTTCTGTTGTTGATGAAAATACAATGTTACCCTTAATTTAGTGGTTATTCAATAAGCAATTTAAAAGAAACAGAATTGAATGAATTAAATGTTGTTTAACGGGTCATTACTACTATGATTTATATGTACGAAGTTTAATAACGTGTGTAGCGGACCATAAGCGTACTTATGTTTTCAGTGATTAAGATTTTTCAAAGCTTCTTATTTAAAAGTGGGAGATAACTCTAATACAATGAAACTTCTAACCCTCTTGGTACTGCTATGATCATGGATGTTTTGTTTCTATACAATGCACTCTACAACATGGTACCAGTAATAACTTACCACCTGAGCTGATAGCAAAGCATTGTCTGGCTCATGGTCTATACGTCTCACACCACAATTAATTTTCCATAGGGTCCCATTGTAATGTTTTTGTTCGTGGCATAGAGATAAACAAAATTTACAACACGTCTTTATGCTTAAATTCTTCATTAATCCAATATCTGCAATTTAAAACACAATTAACAAATATTTACCAGATTGACATTTTTAACTCATGTTTGCTATTAAAACTTAGCGTAATAATGTGACAAAAAATAAAACCCCGTGGTGATTAGACCCATGGTGTGTAATATGAAGAAGAATTAGCTTGAAATCTTATATCAACATGACATTTTCTGTGATCTCTTCCTTTTAGAACCTGGTAAGGTTAAATAAATGTATGCAAAGGAAAGTCCTGTATAAAGCAGAAAATAGGAACTCTTTTTTTTTTATCTACTTGCTTTATCTGTATGCAAAAACAACAACATAAACTTGTGTTTCGAAACATCGAATGCCTCTTCCTGAGATTGTTTTTCTCAAAAAGTAATTGTAATTGTGTACCTAATAACCTTTGACCTTTGATTAATTTGTTTCTTTATTGACCAGCGTGAGAAGCGTATATTACTGAAAATTAGTACAGTGTACAAAGAAAACAATATTATATAACACACCAAATGCGAAATTTAAATATCAATATAATTATTTTATGTAAATTCTATATATATATATATATATATTCGTGCTCTAAACCAATACAACTGCTGAAAGTGTTTCTTGTTTTCTTTTTTTCTTTCTCTTCTTTCTTTTGATGATCCCTGAGAAAAATCTACACAATTAGAGACAATATTGATACACAATCAGGTGAGAGACTTATTAATGAGGCATCACTCTTCGTTCGTTTGTTACTCGTTATTATTACGTTTCAGGTCCTGCGAAAGTATCGATTACCTTCCGAGGGTGGCAAAGTTCGTAGGAAATATATACTATAAACATATCAAGGACTCAATGTTGATTATGCAGGTTTATCTGGACTACGTAAAGAAAGCTAGAGAAAACGATTTGTTTGAACTGAATAAACATATGAAATTCACTCTGAACGATATTAAGATTTTCAGAAACACGATTATCAAGCAGATTGACGATTTAGAGAAGAAGTCTACTAATAAAGTCGTTGATCAGTGTAAAAAGCGTGCGAAAAGTATTCAAGATGACATCAGAGAAATAGAGTCGATGTTGAAGAAAACGGAGTCCGATATGCATGTACTTGAAGAAATAGTCCACGAAGACAACGAATCGCAGCTGTTCGTACATGTAAAAAGTAAAGGAAAACAAAATGAACATGACGCAACTATGTTTTTGCTACAAATGGAAACACATCTGAAGCGAGAGAATTTAAAGTTCGTGATCGACAGAAGCATAAAAGTAAATCTCAATCGCATGTCATTATTAGGGAAGTTTATCGATGATCGTCAATATTCAACGTCGCTTTATGAATCGTTCAGCGTTAAGGACGTCAGCGACAGTAAAACATGTCAAATACTTGGCTCTTGTCTGTTGCATGATGGAAGTTTCCTGCTCGCGGACATAAATAACAAAAACATCAAGCGATTGAACAAACTGTATAAAGTAACCGACGTTTTGCGTTTGACTGAAGGACCATGGGGTGTGTGTGAAACGAGGCCCGGTGAAGTGGCGGTTACACTTCGGGATAAAATGCAAGTACAGTTTGTATCTATAAGTGATAATATGTCCTTGGCCAAATCGTTTAGCGTTGGGGTCAACTGCCGTGGAATCGCTTGTAGTAACAATACTCTGCTTGTAGCGTGCGGTGGTAAAGAATACTTCGAGTGCGCGGGCCATATAAGGGTTTATAGCAAAACATGTACCCTTATTACGAAACTTCTGACCGACACAGCCGGAAGGCAAATAGTGACATTTCCACACAACATCATAATCAGTGACAATGGAACCAGCTTCTATATCGCAGACAGAGGGATGGGACTCGTGAAACTCAATAGGACTATACATGGGTATGAACCTACTGCGCCAATTATGAATGCTGCGAAATTAAAATACCCTAATGGAGTGTGCATGTATATTAACAGCGCAATTGCTACTGGACAGCTGTTTGAAAGTGAATTTTCTTCGCATTGCATATACCAGATAGGGAGAAATAAAGACAGTATGAATGTGGATGAGAAATATGGGCTAAAGAAACCGCAGTCTCTTTGTTACGATAGGCTTAACTCTCGACTCATTGTCTCAACAAATTGCTGCAACAGCATCACCGTGTTAGGTTTGGCCAGGTCATGTGTATAGAAAGATGAAGAAACTTGAGCCAATGGTTTTCTTTGGTGTATGTGAACGTCAAACAAAATTATACACTTATTTTCTCAACACAGGCGACGCACACTAAATAGGGAGAACCATTAATGGTGAACATAACTATTTAAAATGATATATTACTGAAACAGTTGGTGGAGATGAAGCTTAACAAGACGAGTTTAGAAAGACAAGTGTGTGATCATTAATTCTGTTAAAAGTATACACGTATAAAAGCCGGACAGGAATTGTAGCATTTAAGGAACCCAGTCAACCAAAAACCACTCATCGAAACAAACAACAATTTTAAGGGTAAAAAGAGGCAAGATAGGTGACCTAATAACGTTTCATAGGTCTTAAATAAAACTATGGTCAATACAAGAAGTCCACCACAGTTTAAAAAGCGATTTTCGAAAGACAAGTTTGTGATCATTAATTTTCTTAAAAATAAGTATAAAAGTCGGACAGGAATTGACGTATTTAATGAACCCAGTCAACCAGAAACCCGCAGCAAACAACAATTTCAAGGATAAATAGAGGCGAGTTAGGTGACACCACATACAAAAAGGGTAGACAAACCAGACATACTTGGATATGCGACCTTTATCAAAATCATTGACATGACATGCAGTCCTAATAATTGTATATATCTTTGTATATTTATTCCATTGTACATATGTCAACGTAATACAAATATTATCTATATATGTAGTTCAAACTTGCATTCAACTTCTTCAATTATATTGAACACTTGTGATCATTCACACTAGCGTTTGTGTAGTGGTTCCTGGTGGCTGCAAATGTTACTCCGACTACAAATCAGTAGTGCTATTACTTACTAGTCCTTTGAGATCATCAAGAGCAATATTTTGGCTTTAAAGTAGTATATCACTTAAGCCGGTGCTAGGAGGCGTGAGAAGTGTTGCATGTAACATTACCTCTCATGAACAGACTCCATAAAACCGAATCTGCTACTTTTATCTCTTGTTTGTGTTTGTTGTTTCCATGGAACTATTATTGGGATTTCTTAAAACCTTACATGAGTATTGCACATAACACCTAGATGGTTCAAAATAAATTGGTCAATCTGGAATATAAGGTGTCTGCTACAGCTAAAATATATTTAAAGAAGGATAAACAGTAAGCGGTATAAAAACGAAACCTACGCAAAAAATGATTGGCATGACATGTAGTTAGTTCTAAACAATTTGACTCCATATATAGCCGCCAATGGCTATATTGTTCACACAGAGTGTAAAACACTAATGACAACTACTTCCAACACTCTAATCAGAACTTTTTAAAAATGTACGGAAATGAGGTAGTGTTAGTTTTACATTAAATTCAGGTCTGTCAAAAATCCAAAAAGATCGCAATAGCCACATTAGATTTAAAAAGACAAATTCGTGATCATACTTCGTAAGCATAATAGTTTTTATATGAGACCTTTATCAATATGTTTGGCTTGACATGTAGTTGATTTTAAACAAAATCTTATTTTATTAAACTGCAGAGGCCATTTTGTTGACTATTGTATATTGAAAGCATTGAACAGAGGCCATCTTTGTTGAAAATATTCTATAGGGAAAACTTGTGATGACTTCTTCTTTGAGGCTATTAGTGTATTTCCTAAACCTTACAGGAATATTGCACATAATGTCTAGTTGGTTCAAAATAAATTTGTCAGTCTGGAATCGATTTATATACAGACAAAAGTGATCAATGCGGCATTGTTTTAGATCAAAGCAAAATGAATGTTGTTACGGACCCGGTACATGTGATCTCACGCAAAACCAATAACACTTATGGAATAAAAAAATGAAAGCTCTTTATTTAACTAGACATCATGTTGAATATTCCTCCACAGCTTTAGTAAACTCCGATAATTTATTTTAGAGGAGTAGTTGTCACAATGTTTAATTATATAACTCAATGAAAACAAACATAGCCGATGGCGGCCATGTCTGCGGTAGTATCGAAATGAACTAAGTTTGTGATCGTCTTCATGTCTTGCAATTCAGTTTGGAAAAAATCCCAATTCAATACCACTTATGATTTTTACTCAGTTTTTAATCTATTTAACCACAAGCCACCCTTGAATTCGTCATGTATTTGCCCACACTAGTTTGGAGTATGTCCAGGCTGTCTTTATGCTAACACTTTCTCTAAATATTGAAGATCAATCACGTAGTTCATATTCGTATACCGGGTTACTAGTTCATATTCACGTGACGGGTTGCTAGTTCATATTCACGTGACGGGTTACTAGTTCATATTCACGGGATGTGTTATTAGTTCATATTCACGCGACGGGTTCTAGTTCGTATTCATGTGACGGGTTACTAGTTCATATTCACGGGATGGGTTATTAGTTCATATTCACGTGACGCGTTCTTGTTCATATTCAAGTGACGGGTTACTAGTTCATATTCACGTGACAGGTTCTAGTTCATATTCACGTGATGGGTTACTAGTTCATATTCACGTGACGGGTTCTAGTTCATATTCACGTGACGGGTTACTAGTTCATATTCACGTGACGGGTTCTAGTTCATATTCACGTGACGTGTTATTAGTTCATATTTACGTGACGGGTTACTAGTTCATATTCACGTGACGGGTTCTAGTTCATATTCACGTGACGGGTTACTAGTTCATATTCACGTGATGTGTTACTAGTTCATATTTACGTGATGGGTTACTAGTTCATATTCACGTGACGGGATACTAGTTCATATTCTCGTGATGGGTTACTAGTTCATATTCACGTGACGTGTTATTAGTTCATATTTACGTGACGGGTTACTAGTTCATATTCACGTGATGGGTTACTAGCTCATATTCACGTGATGGATTGCTAGTTCATATTCACGTGACGGGTTACTAGTGCATATTCACGTGACGGGTTACTAGTTCATATTCACTTGATGGGTTACTAGTTCATATTCACGTGATGGATTATTAGTTCATATTCACGTGATGGGTTACTAGTTCATATTCACGTGACGGGTTACTAGTTCATATTCACGGACGGGTTACTAGTTCATATTCACGGACGGGTTACTAGTTCATATTCACGTGATGGGTTACTAGTTCATATTCACGTGACGGGTTACTAGTTCATATTCACGGACGGGTTACTAGTTCATATTCACGGACAGGTTACTAGTTTATATTGACGTGACGGGTTACTAGTTCATATTCACGTGACGCGTTACTAGTTCATATTCAGGTGACGGGTTACTAGTTCATATTCACGTGAGGAGTTACTAGTTCATATTAAGGTGAAGAGTCACTAGCCTAGGTTCATATAGTACCTATTGGCAACTTACCGCAAGATAATAATGAGCAAACATCAACGTTTAATCTCATTATTTTATGATTTGTCGAATACATCTCTCATGATGGAAGGGTAGTAACTCCATTGTGCTGATGCACATTGTCATTATATTGAGTAATCGTTCTGGATTCTGTCTATAACATGTTTTATAAATACATTTAAGGCACCCTGTATGTCTGTTTATGAAACTATATGTATATCGATAAGTACCATAATATCATGATCTTTTTACAAAGTTAACGATCTTGTGAGAGGGGCATTGTGACTGTTATTTTAATAATTTTCACAGTAACATCGAATGTATCTTCTTTTCTTTTGTTATGAAAATATTTTATTTTTCAATTTGCACAAGTATACAATTACACACGTATTTACAAAGAGCAGTTACTTTTTCTAAATACATGTTTACATTATATAAATCAACATTAATATTATACTCTTATGTCTCTCGAAAAATAAGATTTCATCGAATGTATCTTATATAACAGAGTAAGGGAAATAACTCCGAGGTGCTTAAGTTAATATATATCTCTGCGTTTGCTGGACTCAATAAATATCCATTTTAAAATACAGCAAGGGCACGAAACTGTTTTTTATGATTGTCTTTTAAGTAATGCTATGTGTATGTTGCTCGAAAAGCCGCCATGAGCAGCTATGTATAATATTGTAGTCGGCCATTTGTTGTTAGGCATGGAAGTTGATGCATTCTAGTTGAACTACCTATCAAGTTCAAGGTCTTCCGTTGGTGGGTTTGCTTGATTGTGTTTAAAAGTCTGCGCAAAGATTCGTGATAATCACCAGCACTTTGTTGAAGACCTTTAGTTGTTTTGTTTCAGTAATGTTCTTCTTATTGCGGAAATAACGGTCGTAATACGTTGTCCAGTCTCTAGCAACATTCTTGTCAGCCATCGCCCTCACAACCGCTCGACGTTTGATGGTTCCATCGAATTGCAGTCCTTGTCCGTTTTACGACTCTGGAGTGTATCCTCAACCGAGACGTTATATTCTCTTCGGCGAACGGCATTTACCTTCCTAATTATAAGCTTGTCTTCTGTGTGGCGATTGTAAATTGTTTCCCCGACTACAAATAAATAGTGTTATTACTTACTGGTCCTTTGGGATCATCAAGCCCCATATTTGTGGCTTTAAAGTAGAATACTGCTTAAGCCGGTGCTAGGGGCGTGAGAGGTATTGTACCTTAGATTACTTCTCATGCACAGACTCAATAAAACCGGATCTGCTAATGTTCTCTCTTGTTTCTGTTTGTTGATTCCATTAGGGATCCCATGTTCAGTATTTAATAATGTTGTGTTCCCTCTTGCTCCGCTGTCCCGACCTCTAGTGTTGTACGTGATACTGCGAAGTATTCTAGTTGTACACTGGAAAGATAGAGGTTATATTGTGTATGAACATGGGTTAGCTTCCCTCTTTCATGCGTACACTACACCCTTTTTATATCCTTTAAGGTAATGCCTCTTTTAAGTTATTTCAATACAAGAGTGTATTTCAGTACATCCCATCAAAAGGAAATCTCTAGCAATAAAGTCCACATCCAGAGAAATTAGGAAACGATACACGTATAATTTATGTTATTGTAACGATATATATAAAACATAATTAGAAACATCGCATTTACACTGTCTTGTCACTTTGAGCGCTGAAGATAGGATAATAGAGAGGTTGTGTACACTTAAAATCGATTTAAGCTAACCGATGGGCCGTATTGCTTACTGACCTTTCCAAGTCGGTAACCCTGTCTTTACCACCCTTTCTGTTGTTATTATCATTTTCATTGTATACTAGTTAATTTGCTCTTTGTTTGTGGTACAGTGTGGTTCTACGGTGCCATTGCGTTTGGGTGCTGTGATTTCTAAAGGACCATTTTTCTCATTGTTTTAGGTATGAATGGGCCTCTGTCTTAATGGTCGATATTCCGAATTTAATTAAACGTGTTCTAGACGTAGTCCCGCCATTTTCCAACGGTGGAAATTTGCCCCAAAATAATGTCGTTTTTTGTGTTTTTTTTATAATTATTGCTTTTATGCTCCTTTAAGTACCTCCTCTTCGGTATTTATGAAGGTTAACATTTAACTGATTACATAATTGAAACTTTTCGTGGTTTGAACGTTTTGAGCAAAACTAAAGATTTGAAAATTGAGATTTTGGTATTTTAATAAAAGCTTTCTTTTACTCAGACATAATATTTCATATTTTCTGCATGATTATTGATGTCAAACATCTACCACAATTTAATTAAAACTACGAAACAATTAAGCGTGTAGAACTAAATAATTCAACAAAATGAGCGGCTTTAAAAACTGTTCAGTGTTTTTGACCTGTCAACAAAGGTTATCAATTTCGGGTTAAATTTCAATGTTGCGTCCATTGATCCATTGGTTATGGTTTAAAGTTATGAATTAATTGAGAAAAATATCTGAAATGTTTACTTTTGTTGTTTTATTGTTGTTGTTTTTTGTTTTGCTTTTAAAATTCTTCAAAATTTAGAGTTACAGAACGGATTTAAAGTTATCAATTAATTGAGAAAAATATCTGAAATGTTTATTTATTTAATTTTTTTTGTGTGTGTTTTTGTTTCGTTTTGTTTTTAAAATTCTTCAAATGGTCGGAATCTTTTAGAGTTACAGAACAAAGTCTATCGACATAATGGTATTTTATCTAATGCAGACCACCTGGTAATGTACCGTTTGAATCAACATTGCTTGCTCTGTATGTGTAACCGTTTGAAAATTTCATGTAACAAATTTCAATGGTAAGCATATGGTGAAATAATATGACGGTCCTTAAACCTTAAATTATTCTTAGGAGTAACTAAATTTAAGAACTTCGGGAACTATATATTCTATCAGACATCATTGGTTATGTTGAAGAGCATTATGAGACTTTACCTCTGCTTCTTTTTTTGTTGAAATGTTAGAAATAATAATACCAAATCTTAATTGTGTTTTTGTTTGCTTATAGTGTGTACCTTTATTAATTATATTATTATTATAAGATCTTGGACATTGTTCTTCAACCAGCCATAGTCAATTTTATTGAAGTGAGTTTGTTGGAGTAAGTCGGAAAGCATTTAATTTCGACATTCGCAACATCTCGTACACTGCTTCGCAGCATTACTCGAATGTAAATCGAAGGTTTTCATATTGGTTACGTCATCGCGCCTTAGATTCCCGTCAAAACAAATTTGCATTCAAAATCAAAGTTATCATCCAAATTTTCCAATGTCATTTAGCCGATTGCTCCATCAGTAGTTTATTTACATGAAAGCAGTGACAAAACCTTCACCTGCATTGTTAAAAACAAACATGCAACGCAAATTATACATCAACACGTGTGGCCAACGGCTATATTGTTTACATAGCAACAGTGCACTATTTTCTCTGCCGTTACCTTCCGGCTAACAAAATGTCAAAATGTTGAACATACCGAAGCTCGATATACACACGAGACGGGATCCCGAAGAATGACGGGCTTGGCCGAGTGTTCACGATTGTTAATTTCGCCAGAAAACATATTGTAGTTATGCTGTCATCATAGCATTTTCATATCAAAGTAGAAAATGTATACAGTTCCCTGTGGTTTGTTTACACGAGGTGAACCTACATTCCATATACATGTTGCTCGAGTGGTTTGCTCTAGTTGTTCTAGGGGTCTGCTCTAGACTGTATAACTACTTGTGCCTCCACTTGAACTGGTATGGTTTTAATAAAAAATGATCCATATAACATTCAAATTGCTAACAGTGGTACATTACAATACAATAATTTATTATTAGAGCTTAAAAGCATATTTTGAATTAATATTAATGAATTACGCCACAAAAGCTATCCGAGTCGTCGAGTTTTCTAGACAAACTATTTCATTAACACAACACACTAAAACAGATTAATGCTTTTTAGCGTATTTGAACTGACACCTGTAATTCTTCCAGATCACCCCCAGTCTCCTTATTAAGCAAGTTAAGAGTTTATGATTTTCAGTTTTACTGTGTGTGCAGACAATAAATGCTACTTTCTAACGCACTTGACAAAAATCATGCAATCCGATTGGTTGACGGTCACACATTTGATGCCATTATTAACTTTCATACCCCATTCAACCCCTTCTCCAAGGAGCGAAAATGGGGTTAGCTGGGGTATGAAATAAAACCTCAATTTCGGCTTTAAACGTTTGCATATTGTAAAATTAAAACATTTAAAAGGTAACTTTAAACAGGTTATGACATTTTTTCAGTATAAAATGTTTTTAAACGTGTTTTATTGTCGAAATAGCCATTATAAAATCCTGCTAATATAAGCTTTCATCATCCCTTAATGAAATTAAGTCGGGACAACGTAATGAATCCGGTTGGTTGACGTTCACAAAATTCATGCAATCCGATTGGTTGACGTTCACAAAAATCATGCAATCCGATTGGTTGACGTTCACAAATGTGCGACTAGCAATACTGAGCATTTGATTATGTGTGTCTGTGTAGATTATGTGTATCATTTTATCTGTGGAAATAATGAACTTGGTCTAATATTTATCACATAACGTTAGCAGTGTCGAACACCCATTTCATATTATATTGTATGTACAAATTTACCAACAAATTGTTATAAATGATTAACAAAATACAAATCAGTGTGTAACGTTTAAAAAGTCGGCCTAAAAAGAAAATGCTCTTTTGTAAAAAGCATTTTCATTTTTACGCCGACTCTTATGCTCGCTTCATATATTGACGGGATCCTCTGGAAGAAAGACATAGGAACTCATTTAGAGGGACCTACTATATTATACTTAAAGTTAGGTATTATTCTCGCTTTATGTAATGAAGAGCTTCACAAGAGGGGCATAGGTGCACATTTTGAGGGACCTTATACATTATACCAAATTATGCTTGCTTCATATGTTGAAAGGATCCTCTAAGATCACAGTTAGCGGAACCTTATACATTATACTGAGTTAGGTTCGCTTAATATGTTGAAGAGATTCTATATAACGACCTATGATCACTAATTGAGGTCTTATGCCGGCTTCATATTTTAAAAAGCTCCACTAGATGGAACTAGGGTCACATTTAGAGGGACCTAATACATTATACTGAGTTAGGTCTTATGCTTCCTTCATACATTGAAAAAAGCACCTCCATGGGGACCTAGGGTCACATTTAGAGGGACCTAATACATTATACTGAGTTAGTCCTTATGCTAGCTTCATGCATTGAAAAGCTCCTCCAATGGGACCTAGTGTCGCATTTAGAGGGTCCTAATACATTATACTGAGTCAGACCTAATTTCTGCTTCATACATTAAAAAGCTCCTCCAGAGGGACCTAGTGTCACATTTAGAGGGACCTAATACATTATACTGAGTTAGGCCTTATGCTTGCTTCATACATTGAAAAGCTCCTCCAGAGGGACATAGTGTCACATTTAGAGGGACCTAATACATTATACTGAGTTAGGCCTTATGCTTGCTTCATACATTGAAAGGCTCCTCCAGAGGGACCTAGTGTCACGTTTAGAGGGTCCTAATACATTAAACTAAGTTAGGCCTTACGCTTGCTTCATACATTGAAAAGCTCCTCCAGAGGGAACTAGTGTCACATTTAGAAGGACCTAATACGTTATATTGAGTTAGGCCATATGCTTCAAAAATTGAATGAGAGGGACATAGTGTCACATTTAGAGGGACTTAATACATTATACTGAGATAGGCCTTATGCTTGCTTCATACATTGAAAAGCTCCTCCGGAGGGACCTAGTTTCACATTAAGAGGGACCTAATACATTATACTGAGTTAGGCCTTACGCTTGCTTCATACATTGAAAAGCTCCTCCAGAGGGACATAGTGTCACATTTAGAGGGACCTAATACATTATACTGAGTTAGGCCTTATGCTTGCTTCATACGTTGAAAAGCTCCTCCAGAGGGACCTAGTGTCATGTTTAGAGGGACCTAATACATTAATACTGAGTTAGGCCTTACGCTTTCTTCATACATTGAAAAGCTCCTCCAGAGAGACCTTGTGTCACATTTAGAAGGACCTAATACGTCATTTTGAGTTAGGCCTTATGCTTCAAAAATTGAATGAGAGGGACATAGTGTCACATTTACAGGGACCTACTACATTATGCTGAAATAGGCCTTATGCTTGCTTCATACATTGAAAAGCTCCTCCAGAGGGACCTAGTTTCACATTTTGAGTGACCTAATACATTATACTGAGTTAGGACTTACGCTTATTCATACATTGAAAAGCTCCTCCAGAGGGACCTAGGGTCACATTTAGAGGGACCTAATATATTATACTAAGTTAGGCCTTATGCTTGCTTCATACATTTGAAAAGCTCATCCAGAGGGATCTAGTGTCACATTTAAAGGGACCTAATACATTATACTGAGTTAGGACTTACGCTTATTCATACATTGAAAAGCTCCTCCAGAGGGACCTAGGGTCACATTTAGAGGGACCTAATATATTATACTAAGTTAGGCCTTATGCTTGCTTCATACATTGAAAAGCTCCTGCAATGAGACCTAGTGTCACATTTAAAGGGACCTAATACATTATACTGAGTTAGGCCTGATGCTTGCTTCATACATTGAAAAGCTCCCCCAGAGGGGCCTAGTTTCACATTTAAAGGGACCTAATACATTATACGGAGTGTAAAGCTCCTCCAGAGGGACCCAGTGTCACATTTTGAGGGACCTAATACATTATACTGAGTTAGGACTTATGCTTGCTTCATACATTGAAGAGCTCCTCAAGAGGCACCTAATGTCACATTTAGAGGGACCTAATACATTATACTGAGTCAGACCTAATTTCTGCTTCATACATTAAAAAAGTGTCACATTTAGAGGGACCTAATACATTATACTGAGTTAGGCCTTATGCTTGCTTCATACATTGAAAAGCTCCTCCAGAGGGACATAGTGTCACATTTAGAGGGACCTAATACATTATACTGAGTTAGGCCTTATGCTTGATTCATACATTGAAAGGCTCCTCCAGAGGGACCTAGTGTCACGTTTAGAGGGACCTAATACATTAAACTGAGTTAGCCTTACGCTTGCTTCATACATTGAAAAGCTCCTCCAGAGGGAACTAGTGTCACATTTAGAAGGACCTAATACGTTATATTGAGTTAGGCCTTATGCTTCAAAAATTGAATGAGAGGGACATAGTGTCACATTTAGAGGGACTTAATACATTATACTGAGATAGGCCTTATGCTTGCTTCATACATTGAAAAGCTCCTCCGGAGGGACCTAGTTTCACATTAAGAGGGACCTAATACATTATACTGAGTTAGGCCTTACGCTTGCTTCATACATTGAAAAAGCTCCTCCAGAGGGACATAGTGTCACATTTAGAGGGACCTAATACATATATACTGAGTTAGGCCTTATGCTTGCTTCATACGTTGAAAAGCTCCTCCAGAGGGACCTAGTGTCACGTTTAGAGGGACCTAATACATTATACTGAGTTAGGCCTTACGCTTGCTTCATACATTGAAAAGCTCCTCCAGAGGGACCTTGTGTCACATTTAGAAGGACCTAATACGTTATTTTGAGTTAGGCCTTATGCTTCAAAAATTGAATGAGAGGGACATAGTGTCACATTTACAGGGACCTAATACATTATGCTGAAATAGGCCTTATGCTTGCTTCATACATTGAAAAAGCTCCTCCAGAGGGACCTAGTTTCACATTTTGAGGGACCTAATACATTATACTGAGTTAGGACTTACGCTTATTCATACATTGAAAAGCTCCTCCAGAGGGACCTAGGGTCACATTTAGAGGGACCTAATATATTATACTAAGTTAGGCCTTATGCTTGCTTCATACATTGAAAAAGCTCCTGCAATGGGACCTAGTCACATTTAAAGGGACCTAATACATTATACTGAGTTAGGCCTGATGCTTGCTTCATACATTGAAAAGCTCCCCCAGAGGGGCCTAGTGTCACATTCAAAGGGACCTAATACATTATACGGAGTGTAAAGCTCCTCCAGAGGAGACCCAGTGTCACATTTTTGAGGGACCTAATACATTTATACTGAGTTAGGCCTTATGCTTGCTTCATACATTGAAAAGTTCCTCCAGTGGGGACCTAATAACAAATTTAGAGGACCTAATACATTATACTGAGTTGTAAAGCTCCTCCAGCGGGACCCAGTGTCACATTTAGAGGACCTAATACATTATACTAAGTTAGGCCTTGTGCTTGCTTCATACATTGAAAAGCTTTTCCGGGGGGGGGGGGGGCGGGGGGCCTGGTATCACATTAAGAGGGACCTAATACATAATACTGAGTTAGGCCTTATGCTTGATTCATACATTGAAAGGCTCCTCCAGAGGGACCTAGTGTCACGTTTAGAGGTACCTAATACATTAAACTGAGTTAGGCCTTACGCTTGCTTCATACATTGAAAAGGCTCCTCCAGAGGGAACTAGTGTCACATTTAGAAGGACCTAATACGTTATATTGAGTTAGGCCTTATGCTTCAAAAATTGAATGAGAGGGACATAGTGTCACATTTTAGAGGGACTTAATACATTATACTGAGATAGGCCTTATGCTTGCTTCATACATTGAAAAGCTCCTCCGGAGGGACCTAGTTTCACATTAAGAGGGACCTAATACATTATACTGAGTTAGGCCTTACGCTTGCTTCATACATTGAAAAGCTCTCTCCAGAGGGACATAGTGTCCCATTTAGAGGGACCTAATACATTATACTGAGTTAGGCCTTATGCTTGATTCATACATTGAAAGGCTCCTCCAGAGGGACCTAGTGTCACGTTTTAGAGGGACCTAATACATTAAACTGAGTTAGGCCTTACGCTTTGCTTCATACATTGAAAAGCTCCTCCAGAGGGAACTAGTGTCACATTTAGAAGGACCTAATACGTTATATTGAGTTAGGCCTTATGCTTCAAAAAAATGAATGAGAGGGACATTAGTGTCACATTTTAGAGGGACTTAATACATTTATACTGAGATAGGCCTTATGCTTGCTTCATACATTGAAAAAGCTCCTCCGGAGGGACTTAAGACCTAGTTCAACATTATACTGAGGACCTATACATTATACTGAGTTTAGGCCTTACGCTTGCTTCATACATTGAAAAGCTCCTCCAGAGGGACATAGTGGTCACATTTAGAGGGACCTAATACATATATACTGAGTTAGGCCTTATGCCTTGCTTCATACGTTGAAAAGCTCCTCCAGAGGGACCTAGTGTCACGTTTAGAGGGACCTAATACATTTATACTGAGTTAGGCCTTTACGCTTGCTTCATACATTGAAAAGCTCCTCCAGAGGGACCTTGTGTCACATTTAGAAGGACCTAATACGTTATTTTGAGTTAGGCCTTATGCTTCAAAAATTGAATGAGAGGGACATAGTGTCACATTTACAGGGACCCTAATACATTATGCTGAAATAGGCCTTATGCTTGCTTCATACATTGAAAAGCTCCTCCAGAGGGACCTAGTTTCACATTTTGAGGGACCTAATACATTATACTGAGTTAGGACTTACGCTTATTCATACATTGAAAAGCTCCTCCAGAGGGACCTAGGGTCACATTTAGAGGGACCTAATATATTATACTAAGTTAGGCCTTATGCTTGCTTCATACATTGAAAAGCTCCTGCAATGGGACCTAGCTGTCACATTTAAAGGGACCTAATACATTATACTGAGTTAGGCCTGATGCTTGCTTCATACATTGAAAAGTTCCCCCAGAGGGGCCTAGTGTCACATTTTAAAGGGACCTAATACATTATACGGAGTGTAAAGCTCCTCCAGAGGGACCCAGTGTCACATTTTGAGGAGACCTAATACCATTATAACTGAGTTAGGCCTTATGCTTGCTTCATACATTGAAAAGTTCCTCCAGGGGGACCTAATAACAAATTTAGAGGACCTAATACATTATACTGAGTGTAAAGCTCCTCCAGCGGGACCCAGTGTCACATTTAGAGGACCTAATACATTATACTAAGTTAGGCCTTGTGCTTGCTTCATACATTGAAAAGCTTTTCCGTCCGGGGGGGGGGGGGGGCGGGGGGTCCTGGTATCACATTTAGAGGGACCTAATACATAATACTGAGTTAGGCCTTTATGCTTTGCTTCATACATTGTAAAACTCCTCCATAGGGACCTAATAACACATTTAGAGGAATATTAATACATTATACTGAGCTATGCCTATGCTTGCTTCATACATTGAAAAGCTCCTCCAGAGGGACCTAAGGTCACATTTAGAGGGGACCTAATACATTATACTAAGTGAGGCCTCTATGCTTGCTTCATACATTGAAACGCTTCATCCAGAGGAACCTAAGGTCACATTTTAGAGGGACCCTAATACGAATTATACTGAGTTAGGCATTATGCTTGCTTCCATACATTGGAAAGCTCCTGCAATGGGACCTCGTGTCACATTTAGAGGGACCTAAGACATTATACTGGGTTAGGCCTTATGCTTGCTTCATACATTGAAGAGCTCCTCCAGAGGGGACCTAATGTCACATTTCGAGGGATCTAATACATTATACTGAGTTAGGCATGATGCTTGCTTCATACATTGAAAAGCTCGTCCCCCATAGGGGCATAGTGTCACATTTTAAAAGGGACCTTAATACATTATACGGAGTGTAAAGCTCCTCCAGAGGGACCCAGGTGTCACAGTTTGAGGGACCTAATACATTATACTGAGATAGGCCTTATGCTTGCTTCATACATTGAAAAGCTCCTCCAGGGGGACCTAATAACAAATTTAGCGGACCTAATACATTATACTCAGTGTAAAGCTCCCTCCAGCGGGACCCAGTGCTTTTCCGGGGGGGAGCCTGGTATCGCATTTAGAGGGACCTAATACATAATACTGAGTTAGGCCTTATGCTTGCTTCATACATTGAAAAACTCCTCCAGAGGGACCTAATAACACATTTAGAGGAATTAATACATTATACTGAGCTATGCCTTATGCTTGCTTCATACATTGAAAAGCTCCTCCAGAGGGACCTAAGGTAACATTTAGAGGGACCTAATACATTATACTAAGTGAGGCCTTATGCTTGCTTCATACATTGAAAAGCTCATCCAGAGGGACCTAAGGTCACATTTAGAGGGACCTAATACATTATACTGAGTTAGGCATTATGCTTGCTTCATACATTGGAAAGCTCCTGCAATGGGACCTAGTGTCACATTTAGAGGGACCTAAGACATTATACTGGGTAAGGCCTTATGCTTGCTTCATACATTGAAGAGCTACTCCAGAGGGACCTAATGTCACATTTAGAGGGACCTAATACATTATACTAAGTGAGGCCTTATGCTTGCTTCATACATTGAAAAGCTCATCCAGAGGGATTTAGTGTCACATTTAGAGGGACCTAATACATTATACTGAGTTAGGCCTTATGCTTGCTTCATACATTGAAAAGCTCCTTCAGAGGGACCTACTGTCACATTTAGAGGGACCTAATACATTATATTGAGTTAGGTCTTATTCTTGCTTCATACATTGAAAGAAGCTCCCCAGGGGGACCTAGGGTCACATATAGAGGGACCTAATATATTATACTGTGTTAGGCCTTTTGCTTGCTTCATACATTGAAAAGCTCCTGCAATGGGACCTAGTGTCACATTTAGAGGGACCTAATACATTATACCGGGTTAGGCCTTATGCTTGCTTCATACATTAAAGAGCTCCTCCAGAGGGACCTAATGTCACATTTAGAGGGACCTAATACATTATACTAAGTGAGGCCTTATGCTTGCTTCATACATTGAAAAGCTCATCCAGAGGGATCTAGTGTCACATTTAGAGGGACCTAATACATTATACTGAGTTAGGCCTTATGCTTGCTTCATACATTGAAATGCTCCTTCAGAGGGACCTAGTGTCACATTTAGAGGGACCTAATACATTATATTGAGTTAGGTCTTATGCTTGCTTCATACATTGAAAAGCTCCTCCAGAGGGACCTAGTTTCACATTTTGAGGGACCTAATACATTATACTGAGTTAGGCCTTACGCTTATTCATACATTGAAAAGCTCCTCCAGAGGGGCCTAGGGTCACATTTAGAGGGACCTAATATATTATACTAAGTTAGGCCTTATGCTTGCTTCATACATTGAAAAGCTCATCCAGAGGGATCTAGTGTCACATTTAGAGGGACCTAATGCATTATACTGAGTTAGGCCTTATGCTTGCTTCATACATTGAAAAGCTCCTTCAGAGGGACCTAGTGTCACATTTAGAGGGACCTAATACATTATACTGAGTTAGGCCTTATGCTTGCTTCATACATTTAAAAGTTCCTCCAGGGGGACCTAATAACAAATTTAGCGGACCTAATACATTATACTGAGTGTAAAGCTCCTCCAGCGGGACCCAGTGTCACATTTAGAGGACCTAATACATTATACTATATTAGGCCTTGTGCTTGCTTCATACATTGAAAAGCTTTTCCGGGGTGGGGGGGGGGGGGGGGGGGTGGTATCACATTTAGAGGGACCTAATACATAATACTGAGTTAGGCCTTATGCTTGCTTCATACATTGAAAAACTCCTCCAGAGGGACCTAAGGTCACATTTAGAGGGAACTAATACATTATACTAAGTGAGGCCTTATGCTTGCTTCATACATTGAAAAGCTCATCCAGAGGGATCAAGTGTCACATTTAGAGGGACCTAATACATTATACTGAGTTAGGCCTTATGCTTGCTTCAT
This sequence comes from Cyrtodaria siliqua, assembly GCA_037043455.1. Taxonomy (NCBI): domain Eukaryota; kingdom Metazoa; phylum Mollusca; class Bivalvia; order Adapedonta; family Hiatellidae; genus Cyrtodaria; species Cyrtodaria siliqua. The sequence continues at coordinate 114 of JAWPHD010005430.1, read as the reverse complement.
ACATTGAAAAGCTCCTTCAGAGGGACCTAGTGTCACATTTAGAGGGACCTAATACATTATATTGAGTTAGGCCTTATGCTTGCTTCATACATTGAAGAGCTACTCCAGAGGGAC